>PVJA010023763.1:0-32619 GCA_004027025.1 Myocastor coypus | reverse complement strand
TCCCACCTCACTGGCTGAGGGTGAGTCCATCATTAACCTATGCTAACTAACCAGATGAAACTCTTACAATTCTTCAAAGCTCCTCTCCTGCATTCCCTTTCTGACCTTCACTCACGTACACCTCACAGGGTCTCCAACATTATCCAACCCCAGCTGTGACTAAAGAGAAATCCTACTTCATAAAATTCCAATTTCACATTCCCTTGCTTCTCCTCCCTTCCTCCCTTCCTCCTCCCTCCTCCCTGCCTCCTCTTCTTCCTCCTCCCCCCTCTCCCTCTCTCTATAACATCCTCAACTTATGTATTTCATTACATTCCTTTCTATAGTTTTAAATTCCTTGTTTTATACATTATTCCTGTTTTCTTTTTCACACTCACGAACTGATGTGACCAGCACTTTACTTGGCGTTAACTTTGAAAGATGCTAAACAGCAAAAGTAAGTGTTTTGTCCCTTCTGTACCCTCAAAACAGGCTTGTGAAATATTAATTTCAGAATTAATTGCTGCAGTAATTACTAACATTTACAAATTAGGATGTTTCACTTGAAAAATCAAGACTTCTTCCACCCCTGGTAAAGCAAAATCCCCTGCCACCAGTGAGCACACTCACACAGTGTTCTCTCCCACAAAGCCTCCCAGCAGCACTGAGGACAAGGTCCTGCATCAGCTCACTCAAGGTAACTTTTCCACCTTCATCTCATCCCCTTCCCCTTACATCAAAATTTCTTCAGCCACACTGATCTTTTAGTTCCTTTGTGTGATTATTCAATCAGTCCACTACTAATTGCAGTAGCCTCCATATAAAAGGGCCAGAAACATGCTGTTAAGGTCCCTTACTTGCCTGTTTATGCTGTCTCCCATGAATGGTTGGCCCTCTGCCATGTGCCACCCGGCCTTGGGTCCAGTATATTGTGGAGTGAAACCTCTAAAAACTATTGAGCCTTTCCCTTGTGTCAGGAATTTTGTCAGCATGAGACAAAAGAAACTGACACTTACTTGCTCTAACTTTCCCTGCTTCATTACACTGAATGATCAACTGACACAAAAAATGTTTGTTTCACTCTGTATTCACAATCCTGGTTCACAATGGATAGTAAGTATATGCTCCACGAGGAGATAAATATTTTCCTCTTTTAAGTCCCAAACTGTTAAGCACCCCTCAGGTTTATTCCTTGGCCTTCTCTATCGCCCTATTTTCATTATTTCAATGTTGACAACACTGATTTCAGCCTCCAGTCAGACATGGTGATACATTGCTATAATCCCAGCACTAGGGAGGCTGAGGCAGGAGGATCTCTGAGAGTGCAAGGCCAACCTGGGCTACATTGTGAGTTCAGGGCCAGTATGAATTACATAACGAGACCCTATCTCAAAAACAAAAACAAGGGCCAGGATGACAGCTCAGTAGAATAAGCACTTGCCTGGCAAGTGCAAGGGCCTGAGTTCAATCCTGGGTTCCACAAAAAAAAACAAAACAAAAAACCAAGAAGAATCTCAAGACTTGATCTCTCCCCAGAAGGGCCAGTCCTTCAATCATGATACCTGCAGATACCTTCTTTGGTATCCACAACTGGACATGTCTCAAGACATAGTCAATGGGGTAGGAGCAGTAGCTGAGCAGCAAAGCACTAGCCTAGCATATGTGAGGCCACGGGTTCTATTCCTAACACAGAACAAAAAGACAAGACACACTCTTATCAAATGCACCTATTAATTTTCCATTGGTTTTAGCGGTGGCATGTACTCAGAGGACAAGTGAATGAATTCTCTATTTCCTTTGTCCACCAATGAAAGCACCTGATTCCATCCAAAAAATGTACCTGTATGTTCCTACATAAAGTCACCTGGATAAGGACGTCAGCATTATTTTTTATCTCTAGTCTTTTGAAACTGCAATAATGTATTCACCAGCATGTACACCCAAACTTAATTCTGGTAACAAGAATAAATAAAAAATATTCATCAAAACCCTTCAATAGCTCCCTATGGCTTTCAAACATCTATATTCTGCTTGATATCCAAAGCCCATCTGAATCTTGCCCAAAGCACCTCAGGAAGGCTGCTAAAGCTGCTAATTTGGTGGTTAAGACCATAACAAGAGTGGGGCATGGTGACATGTTCCTATAATCACAGCATTCAAGAGGCTGAGGCAGGTGATTCACAAGTTGAAGGCTAGTGTGGGCTACATGGTGAGTTCAAGGCCAGCTTGAACTATACAGCAAGACTATGTCTCAAAACAGTAACAACAACAACAACAAAATCACAACCTAAGTTCTACAGTTAGACTGTCATTTGAAATGCAGGGATAGTGTAGATTCCGGCTTTGCCACTTAACCTATCCATGCATGCTATATTCTTGCTATATAAACACACAAACAAATTAATGTTACTTTAATTTATACTAAATTAAAGAGCACCCAGGAGAGTGTGTGGCATGTGGCAAATGCTAGCTACATTGTTTTATTTAGAGTTTGCAGCCCCATCTCCAATCACCGTAAGCCTGCGTTCTAATCTTTTGGGCCCAACTCACCACTGTCCTGATGCTCTTTAAACCCTCTCCTCTGGGGCAAAGTAAGGACCAGGTGATAAACCACCAGGGCTGTGCAACTTAAAAGCATTTCCAATCAAAAGCTTCTGCCACAAAATGACCTTTCTCTCCAGGAATGTCTGTATATCTCATACACTGAAATGCCCCAAATGTTGGCTCATTAAAGAATTTCCAACCCTGTTTAAAGAACTCTAGCATACAATTCCTCTGTTCTCATTCTCCTCAAGTTGCAGATCAGACACCACCTTACCACTACTTTCTACCCCCTTGGCCAAGCTGTTCCAATTGTCTTATATCCCTAATCTAGGTAAAAGTAAACCCTCTTAGTTACACTCCCTGAAACAGTCCTATTACTTTCCTCTGTTTTCAGATGAAAACATTCAATTAAAATTAGTCTGGCAGCCCACATGTGAACTATAGTCAATTTTCATTACTGCACCTACATCTGCCTCAAAAACAAGCCCTAACAGCCCGCCTCCCCCCATTATTTAAGAACTAAGAACAGTTTCACATCGAAGATGGCCTGATAAAAATACAAGAAAAGCAGCAGAAATGTCAAATTGGATAGCTAACTGTGGCTTTATTAAAAAAAAAAAAAAAAAGAAAGAAAAACCCTAAGTAACACTTTAGGCACTTTAGTCAAAGTGTAAGTCCTGGACAAAACCTAGACCTTGAGTGCACGAAAAGTTTGGAGTAGACATTTAGAAGCTTTGATAGAAATCTGACAAAGAAATTTTACATCAACTAAATCTAATAACTTTTAAAAATTAATGTTATAGCTTTTAAATCAGATTTTATCTGTATTAGGAAAAATCAGCCTATGAAATATGGATATGTTATAAAAAATGTTAGAATTATCCCTCCAAGAATATTTATCTCTGAGGTAATGAAGTGGATGTGTTTTTTCTCATTTCTTCCAATATATGCAACTAAAACATCTGGACATTACATATAAAACAAAAATACGATTGGGCTGGGAACTGTTAAGAGTGCTAAGAATGCAGACTGGTCACGAGCACTAGGGCCCCAAAGGAACAACATAATGGTGAATTCTGTGGGATTTATTTTAGCTGAGATTTGGAGAAGCCGACAACCTCGAAATGCCAGCAGGCACAAATAAACAAATTTTCTCAAGCTTGTTTTCTCAATCAAAGGACTAGCAAGGAAACATGTTAGCAAAATAACATTTTTTAAAAATTTTATTTGGTACAGGGTCCCACCACACAGCTCAGACTCATAGTGATTCTCCTCTTTGCAGCTTCCCCAGCACTGGGATTATAGGCATGTGCCACTTGGCCTGGTCTGCAAGATAACATTTTTCTATTTAAAAAAAAAGAAAGAAAGAACAGCTCTACTTTGAAAAAACACCACTGAAAAAAGCTGCAGTCCATCCCAATCTGTGGCAACACAGGTCAAGTGGGCAGGTAAGGCTTCACACACTCACCATTTGTAACATGATCTCAGGCCTCTCCACACCCAAGTGGTGCTCGGAAGGCCAACCAGTGTGCCCCAGCTAGTGCCTACATCAGCTGGTGGTACCAAGGTCTGCTCCACACCCTCTCCCGAGACCTGGGCCTCTATCTACCCCACTGTAGGCATATTTCATCTCCTGGGTTGCTGGAGTCCAAGTGAAGAATCTGTGCTGCTAGTGTCTCCTGGTAATTACAAGGCAGCACACAATGTCCTGCCCCACCTACTGGAGTTGGGGGAAGCAAGGAGGGGTGCAAAGACAAGAGGCTTAAGTAAGATTCAGAATCTCATAACATAATGTCAAAATGTCTAGGTTTTGATTCTTAAAAATCATTCATCCTAACAAGAGCCAGGATGAACTCGGACTGAATTAAAGACAGTAGATGTCAACACCAAGATGGAAGCTGTTAGAAATAACATAGAATTTCTTATCTGTCAACAATTCTAAAGCTGCCATGATAGAAATAATTCAACAGTTACAAGCACATTTAAAAATAAGCAAAAAGCCTTACTAAATAAGTAGAAGACATAAAGAAGTACAAATTTTATAAATGAAAAATAACAAAATATACCAAAACTTAGTGGGTAGACGCAGCACCATAATGGAAAAGACAGAGAAAATGCACAACACAGAACAAAAAAAAGTACTCATCCTGAACAACTACAGAAAACTGGACAAAACCTCAGAACCTATGTAACTATAAAAGCTCTAAGGTTCTAGTCATGAAAAGAGACAACATAGATAGCGGGGACACACACACACACACACACACACACACACACAAAATAATGGTGAAAACTTCCCTAGCTTTACAAATCATAAACATTCAAATTTAGGAAGGTAAGGGAACCCTAAACAGGATAAACCCCCCAAAAATATTGATACTAAGAGGAACCATAAACTTCAGAAAAATTAAAACACACAAGCAAAAATATCCTTTAAAAAGTGATACCTTAGCTACAGAGAAAAAAAATTATTTGAATGACAGTGGATTTCTGTTGAAATCATGGAGGGCAGAAGAAAGTTGAACAATTATTATCTTTTTTTAAGAGTATGTCTTAGTTACTTTTTACTCTCTGCTGGAACAAATACCTGACACTCAAAATAAAGGAAGGAAAGGTTTATTTAGCTCACAGTTTGTGGAGGTTTCAGTCTATATTTGGCTGGCTCAAGGCTGAGTGGAACAGAGCAGAGAGCATCCAGTTCATGGTGGCAGAACAGCAACAAAATGGTAGCAGAGGTAGTCAATCAATCAGGGGGCAGCAGAGCAACAGTGCTAGTCTATCTCTCTGTCTCTCTTTATATTATGTTCAGGCTCCCTGCCTTAGCCTATCAGCGTCAGGCCACACCCATAGTCTCAGCACTACTCAGACCATAATCCCAACAGTAGTGAAACATGTAATCCCAGTGGCTCATCATTCAAGTCTCAAACTCTAGAAGTCCCCGCCCATGACTGCATGAGGCTTTGGGGGGACAACTAGGCATAAACCATAGCAGAGTAAAAATAAAAATTTCTTTTTTGGGGGGGAGGTGGCACTGGGGTTCGAACTCACAACCTTGCACTTGCCAAGCAGGCACTTGTGCCCCTGAGCTATCTCCCTGGCCCACTGAACAATATTTTTGAAGGGCTGAATGACAAATAACTATCAGCATAGAACCCCACACTCAAAAAAAAAAAAAAAAAAAAAAAAAAAAAAAAAAAAAAAAAAAAAAAAAAAAAAAAAAAAAAAAAAAAAAAAAAAAAAAAAAATGAAGGTGATATCAAGACATTCTTGTACAGAAGAAACTAAAAGAATATTGCACAGAAGGCCTACCTTTAAAAAATGGCTACAGTTTTTAAAATAGCAAATTATACAGGAAGGAATCTTGAGACATCAAGAAAGAACACAGTAAGCAAAAGTATGAGTAAATATAATCGGTTTCACTGCGGAAACTAAAATTGTAATAATCTGATATGGTTCTTATGTAATGGAAATACAATCACACAGAAGGTAAGAGGCACTAAAAAGAAGTTCAAGCACGATGGCATATATCTACCTTGGGTTCAATTCTAATACCCAGGAGTGAGGGAGAAAGGGAGGAGGTGAGGGAGGGGAAGGAAAAGGGGGGGTAAGGGGAGAGAGAGGAGCTGAGAGGGGGAGAGAGGAGGGAGGAGGGAGGAGGGAGAGAGAGAGAGAGGGAAATTAATACATTTAACCAACAGAGAAATTCTACCTCATTGGACTCAAGTTCCTTCCACCTCAGTTTCACTTCACATTTACTTTCCTCCTCTTTCAGAGTCCCTCCTTCTTTTCAAGGATATCCCTCACTTACATATTTTTATATATTTCTTTCTATAGTGCTGGATTTTTCTATAAACTCTTCTTGTCTTAAAATTCTCAAACTGACTCCACTTCTAACTCTTTCCTTGGAGGTAATTTCCATGACGCCAACCTGCAGCATTTTATTGCTTTTCTCCTTCATAAAAGAGTTTTTAAAACTCAAATTATTTACCAACATTTGAGCTGGGGAGATAGCTCAGCAGTCTAAGTGCTTGCCTGGCATGCACAAGGACCTGGGTTCAATTCCCAGTACTTAGTTGGAGAAGCTGAGACAGGAGGATCACTGAGTCTGAACTGCACAGCAAGACCCTGTACCTAATTAATTAATTAATTTTAATTTCAAAACATATCAGGACATTTCACTGAAAAAAAAAATTGGGACATTTTCCCTCAGGTTCTAACTGACCCTGAAAGAACACTCTACCTAACAACAGCAGAAAACACATTCTATTCAAGTGTCTACAAAATACACACCAAAACAGTTTGTATTCTGAGCCAAAAAACAAACTTTAACAAATTTAAAATAGCTGAAATAAATGAAGTGTGCTCTCTTGGAATCCAACTAAAAACCAGAAATAGATAAGAAGAAAATATCTGAACACTTACAACATGCTTCAAAATAATCTACGGGTAAAAGAGGAAATCTCAAGGGAAATAAAATACATGTTAAATTGAATGAAAATAAAAACACAACATATTACTTTTGTGGGATATAGCTAAAGCAGTGCTGAGAGGGAAATTTATGGTGTTAAATGCCCTCTTGAATATAACCACAAAACTTTTTAACAAAATAGTAAGCACAATTTAGAAATACATATAAAAATTAATGTTTAAAAATCAATATATTCCATCACATCAAGAAGAAAAACTGTGGGACTGGGGATGTAGCTTGGGGTAGAATGGGATCAGCATATAGGCATGAAGGAGCACAGGATATGGAATTAATCCCTAGTACTAGAAAGAAAAAAGGAAAGGGGAGAGCTACATCATATTAATTTGATCTACAAAAACAGCATACACAATCCAACATTCACACTCATGATCAAAACTCTCAGGAATGAAAAGGCACAAAATAGTAGTAAACACAATTCAAATCCTTGATAAAGGAAACCAACAGAAGACTTATAGTTAAACATATATAATGATGCAAGAATGAACACTTTTCCCTAAGATCAGCAACAAAGTAAAGATGTCTTTTCTCAGGGCTGGCTATATAGCTCAACAGACTAAGTGCCTGTTTGGAAAGTGCAGGGACTGAAGTTCAATTACCTCCCACCCTCCGCCCCCTGAAATCCCAGCACTGGGGAGGCTAAAAACAGGACGATCACTAAGCGTCTGAGCTCGGAAGTAAGATCCTGTATTCAATAAATTAAAAAAATAAAAATCTGTTCTTATCATTCTTCTTTTTTTTTTTTTTTTTTTGTCTTTTTGAGACAGGGTCTCACTATACAGTTCACACTGGCCTTGCGCTCACTTTTGTAGCCCAGGCTGGTCTCGAACTCACACTGATCCTCCTGCCTCAGCCTCCCAAGTGCTGGGATTACAGGCATGCGCCACCACACCCGGCTTATTCTTATCCTTCTTAATCAACATAGTAACAGAAGTTTTAGAGCAGTAAGCCAACAAAAGGACATAAAATGTTATACATGTAAAATATAGAAGGAAAAATAAAATCACCCCATCTGTGGATGATGTAGTTGTGTACCATTTTAAAAATATCCCAAGTAATTTATAAAAACTCCTAGAATTAGTGAGTGGGTTCAACAAGATCACAGAACACAAGATCAACATATAAAAAGGTAAGACTGCAACATCGGCACATAAGAGTTAATTACATTTTTGTGACACTTGAACATCAGAAGTCAAACTGCAACAAAACTTACATTATATTATATATAACATTATATATTACATACAACATACTATATATAACATATACTTCCATGTAAATTAACTAAAATCCAATAAAAATTTAAGAAAATATATATACAAAACTTGAATAATAAAACTACACAGCCAGACGTGGTGGCTCACGCCTGTAATCCCAGCACTCAGGAGGCTGAGGCAGGAGGACTGGTGCGAGTTCGAGACCAGCCTGAGCTACAAAAGTGAGCTCAAGGCCAGCCTCAACTGCATAGTGAGACCCTGTCTCAAAAAGACAAAAAATAAAGTAAAATAAAACAAAACAAAACTACACAATGCTGAAGAAAGAAATGAAAGACCTGCTGGGCATAGTGGTACATACTTGTAATCCTAGCACTCAGGAGGCTGAGGTGGGAGAATCAGAGTTTGAGAGCAGCATGGATTATATAGTGAGTTCACGACCAGCCTAGACTACACAGTGAGACTGTTTCAAAAAGAGAAATCAAAGACCTAAATAAAGAGAAAGTGTTCACAGGCTCCAAAATGGAACATAGTAAAGATGTTCACTTTCTTGAAATAACTCCAGTACAATGAAATTTCTACCAAAATCCCACCAAGATGTTTTTGGAGATGTAAATGTTGTGCAATGTAGATTAAAAAACACAATAAAACAACAACAACAACAAAAGAATAAGTAAACCAACTTTGATAAACAAGAATGAAGTGGGTAAAGAATCAGTATACTTCATTTAAAAGTTTTTTTAACTTTTATATAAAAGTTACTTTTATAGATGTAAGGCCTGGCCAAACAACTCAGCTGATTAAAATGCCTGCCAGCAGGCACAGAAGCTAAGGGTTCAATCCCCAATCCCCAGGCCTGCCCCTGCCAGCCCTGCCCATGAGGCATGCTGAGATGGTGATTGAGACCGGGCATGGTGGTACACACCTGTAATCCCAGCTCTTGGAAGGCTGTCAACAGGCAGATCACTAGGAGTCCAATCTGGTAGCGAGACTCTGAACACCTTATAGGCCCTTCCCTAAAATACAGTAAGCAAATTTGTGTGGTTTTGGTGAAGACACACTGGTCAATGGAACAGGACAAAGAATCTAGAAATTGATTTACACAAATATGTCCAACTTATTTGACAAGTATGCAAAAAAAACTTTCTAATAAATGGTGTTCAGCCTGGTGTGGTGGCGCATGCCTGTAATCCCAGCACTCGGGAGGCTGAGGCAGGAGGATCGGTGCAAGTTTGAGACCAGCCTGGGCTACAAAAGTGAGTTCAAGGCCAGCCTGAACTGCACGGCGAGACCTTGTCTCAAAAAGACAAAAAAAAAAAAAAAAAAAAAAAAATGGTGTTGTCTATGGCCATACTACCCTCAAGGTACCCAATCTCATCTAAAAAATGGTACTGAAGCAACTGAACATACATTAACAACAAAGTTTGACCTAAGTCTCATATCTTATACAAAAAGTAACTCAAAATGGATGAGAAAAAAAAAATTTGAAATGAGATTTGGACAAGAGTTCTTACACCTGACACACACAAAAAGACATGGGCATAGAAGAATAAATTGAGAAACTAGACTAAAATGAAGTTTAAAAATTTTGTTCTGCAAAAGACCATATTTAAAAAATAAAAAGACACTGAATCAACAGAAAAAAACACATTCCTGATCAAGGACTAGTATCCACAATATATAAAGAGCCCTCAAAGCTCAATGTTTGATGCCACAGTACTACCAAGAAGGACGCTCAGTGTCATCCATCAGCCACTGGGGAACAGGAGCACCACACAACCTAATAACTGCATTCCTGCTCATCTAGCACAGAGAAATGAAGACTTCTATTCACACAAAACTCTGGATGTGAATGCTTATAAGCAGCTGTATTTGAAATAACCAAAAACTGCAAACAGCCAGATATGTAATATACTGTGTGTGTGTGTGTGTGTGTGTGTGTGTGTGTGTGTGTGTACACATAGAGAACATACACAAGAGCGCACAAGAAAAAAGGAAGCAACTATTGGTACATGCAAAAATCTGGGTTACTATTACAGAATTATGTTGAATGAAAACAGCCAATTTCAAAGGTACTTACTATAAGATTACATCATTTTTTTTTTTTTTTAATTTTAGGGACCGGTCTACAGGGTGTTCAGGGTCTCACTACTAGATCAGACTCATAGTGATCCACCTGTTTAGAGCCTTCCAAGAGCTGGGAGTACAGGTGTACACTACCATGCCCAGTCTCAATCAACATTTCAGCATGCCCCAGGGGCAGGGCCAGCATGGTAGACCCAGGGATTAGGGATCGAACTCCTAGCTCCTGCACTTGCTGGTAGGCATTTTAATCAGCTGAGCTTTTTGGCCAGGCCTTACATCTATAAAATTCTTGAAATAACAAGAGTACAGAGATGAGAACAGATTAATGATTACTAAGACTTAAAGAATGGGTGGTTATGAGAGAGAAGTGACCACGGCCAAGACAAGAAGGTTACAACTTCAAACTAGCCTGGTTAACTTATCCAAAATATCTCAAAACAATTAAAAAATAAAAACACCTGGGAATATAGAGATAGAAATGTTCTATCTCTTGCTGTATCCAGCATCACAGATCAGACATTGTACTAATTTCACAAAACAACACCCCTGGGAGTAAGTGAGCACAAATGGCAGATGCACAGGATGTTTCTGAAATATTTTTTACAACTGCACATAGATCTATAATTAGCTCATTATAAAAAGTTTAACTTAGGGGCCAGGGAGATAGCTCAGGGGCACAAGTGCCTGCCTGGCACATGCAAGGCCTTGAGTTTGAACCCCAGTCCTGCAAAAAAAATAAATAAATAAAAAATAAAGGAAATGGGAAGTTATCAAATATTTGAAAAAAAGGAGGCACTTTCATAAGTAGGGAGGAAGTATAGAAGCATTGTATCAGAAATATGCACATCTTAAAAATGCCTATTTTGCCGGGCATGGTGGCTCACGCCTGTAATCCCAGCACTCGGGAGGCTGAGGCAGGAGGATTGGTGTGAGTTCGAGACCAGCCTGGGCTACAAAAGTGAGCTCAAGGCCAGCCTCAACTGCATAGTGAGACCCTGCCTCAAAAAGACAATCAATCAATCAATCAATCAATCAATAAAAAATAAAAATGCCTATTTAAAAAGTATGTATGTGTATGCATGCGTGTGTGTGCTGCGTTGTACTGTGCTGAGAAGTATCAGAAAGACAAGGTGATTCACGAGGGTCCCTAATGCTTAGCACAAGAGTTTAAATGTCCTTGAAGCCTTCCCCCATCAATCCAACCAAAAGCAGCAGCTGCTTAAAAACTGCTTAAAAAAAAAAAGATGGACAGTCAAAAGAGGAATACTATTCAGCTAGGCAAAGGAATGGTCTACTGAGAGACTAAATCTTGGAAACCATCAACTGAGTTTTAAAAAGCATCACACAACTTTGCATAAAAACCTCACATAACTTTATATGAAAGCATCACATAACTATATATAAAATTTTGGACAAAAAGCAGACCAGGCCTCATGACTGGGACTTGGGAGAGTGGCTACCTGCCAAAAGGCAACAACAGAATTGGGGGTAGGGATATGATGTAAATATTCTGTATCTTAATATGTTTAAGTTACATCCAAGTGTACATGTAACTCAAGTTCATAAAATGTTAACAAAAAAAAAAGGCAGCTCCTTTCTAAACCCAATCCTCACCACTACCTTGAACTATCCAGTCTCTCAACATTCTTTTCTTTTTTGGTGCGGAGGGGGGCAATGCTCAAAACTTTGTACCAGTCGGTGGCCTGTTAGGAACCAGGGCCCCACGGCAGGAGGCAAGTGAAGGAAGCTGCATGTGCACCAACAGTCCTCTCCACATCTTCACCGCTACCACTTGAGCTGGGCTTCCTATCAAATCAGAGAAGGTTAGGACTCTGGTAGAAGCAGGAATCTGGCTGTGAACTGCACACATTAGGCATCTAGGTTGCTCTCTGAATCTTTGGGATACACTAACCACTCAATAAATATGAATTGACTGTGAATGAACAGTATCCACATCTAGTTCTATTTCATGCTCAGTCTTACCTTTTTTTTTCACTCCCTTTGTCTTGATCCCTCTTTAACCTACTGTCTCTTTCATCTGTTCTCTTCCTTTTCCTGTATCAGCTCATAACTCATACATAAATAAAAGCCCAGGCTATTTTAAAACAGTGGGACACAACTGCAATGCTGTCACACTTCTGAATCTCAAGCAATTAGAAACTATATCCAAGAAATCTGTTACTGAAACAAAGTGCTAATGTTGTATGTCTACCTAAGAATAAGAGACATGTGCATCACATAAACAAGAGCAGAAATGGAGTTGCCCTGTGGGGCCTTACTTCCCTAAGTGGGAGAGCCTTTTCCCTGAATTGACTAGAGTCTAGACATGCAACTCACTGCTAGGTTTGATGGTACAAGCCAGCAGTCCCAGCACTTGGGAGACAGGATGAGGTCTTTGGCAGAATGATCACTTGAGCCCAGGAGATGAGACCAACTCAACTGGTCTCAACCGAGAGGGAAACAGTGCAACAACCCTTCAAAAAAAGGGGAACAGAGTGCAACAATCGTCTCAAAAAACAAAACAAAACAAACAGTATTCCTGCAGACCAACAAAATTATGAAAAACAAGCCTGAAAAACTGTCATAGACCAAAGACTGAAGACACATGATCCTAAATACCTTGTACTTCCTTGGAATGGATCCTAGAACAAGAGAATATTAATAGAAAAATTAGAGAAATCCAAATAAAGTCTGGAATTTAGTTTTTTTTAATTTGTCTGAAGCACTAACACTTGATTAAGATTCAAATTTCTTACTATTCTCTTAAGTGATTAGAGAGAAGGGGCATGCAGCAGCAAAATTTCCAGCCTAAAAGCTACAAATGGATCACCTTCATTGTGACACTGGACCCAAGATCTCACCTAATGCCACATGACTAGGATTAATAATCCAGTTTTAATTATCCCAGACACCTTCATTCATTTACTCAGCATTTATTGAGTGCCTACTGCTTACTTGGCACTAGAGTTGCATGAGCTAGAACAGAAAGCCACAATGCCAGTTCTCATAAACTCCAGTTGAGGAAGCCAAACATTTAACAAGTATTTGCCTAAAGAGTGAGAGCTCTAGGATTTACAGCCTGCTGCATAAAAGAAGTACCAAACCAACCATCAGAACACTCATTAAACCCAGTTATCACTGGCACTTCGAATAAAGGCTTCTCAGATTTCAAAGTACACTCAAATAACCTTTCCAAGTATACTCAAAAAAACTGAATCCAGTGAAAGAGGCTCCTAATTCGGTCTTGTCCATTGGGGTCTGAGATTCTGCATCTCTTCCAGACTCCCAGGTGACAAGGGGTTTATCTTGTCCAAGAATCATACTGGAAAAAAGGAAAGCTTTGAAGCATCATGAAAACACCCTTAAGCTAACATGTAAAATAAAAGTCCATAAAGAAAAGGACTCTGTGTATTGCCTGTTCACCACAGCACTCCTTAAAACCTAGACATAGCGTTAGACAAATGCTTGCCAAATGAACACATGGTTATACTGTAGACCAGTGCTGATCTACTGAAGCCACTGGCGATACTTGGCTATTCAACACGAAATGGGGCTCGAAAGCGAGAAGCTAGACAGTTTTAAATACAATTTAAATAACCACATGCCGTCAATTACCACCCCGTAGATCTACCGCGTAAAAAGCACTGGACTAATAAAAGAGTTGGATAGTTAAGTGGCTTTGAGAATGAGGTCAAGGTCACAACTTTGAGGGTGAGAAGGAAGGGGTCGCTAAACCAAGTTGACCAAGTAAAAGAGGCAATGACAAGGCAAACCATTCCAATTCTCGGGAACTCTTTCAATGGCCACTGTATTGAATATGAGCAAGTGAATGACATTTCATTCATTCATTCTTCCAGGAAGGGCAGCACATTATCTGCAGCCCGCTACTCCTCTGGCCGGACCTGTGCTGTTGCAGGGCCGGGTTCCTGGTGCGGGCAGCCGGCCGAGAAGCCCCCGCCCACAGCTGCCGGCGGGTCCTCCCCTCCCCCGTCGGGCCGGCCCGCGAGGGTCAAGCCAGTACCGCGGCTCCCAATACCGGACCGCTGAACCCAGAAGCCATATTTAGCTCTATTTTTGTCCATAAAACAAACTTCCGTCTTCTAAAAGAAAAACGGTTCTAACTCAATGTCAAACTAGGACGGAAACTCGCGGCTCACCGCAGCTGCCAACCGGAGATGCCGCGTGTCCGTCGGCCCGGAGTCTCCGACCCGGATCCCGCGCTCCAGCCCCGGCCCCGGCCCACGGCAGCGCCGGCCACAAAGGGACGCGGGATGCGCCGCGGCCCGGCCTCCGCCTCCCTCCGGCCCCGCGCGGGCGGCCGCGGCTCCGGGACGGCGCGGGCGCGGGCGCGGGCGCGGGCGGCCACTCACCTCGCTGCGCGGCGGCGGCGGCGGCAGCGGCGGGCGCTCCCCTGGGCCGGCCGGGCGGTGGCGGCGCGGTCCCGCGGGCCGCAGCGCGGGCTACTCTCGGGCCGCCGTCCGCCGCGCCGCCTCCTCGGCCACTGCCGGCGGCTCCCCCGGCGGGCGGGCGGGCGGGCCCGGCTTGGGCCCCGCCTCCGTCGCGCCCGCCCCACCTCCGCGCCGGGCCTCCAGGGCTGGGCGTGCTGGCCGGGCCGCCGCACAGCGCCGCTGCCACCGCTCGGGCCCTCAGGCGGCGGGCCGGGCCGCGGGGCGCCCGCGGGCCGCTCGCTCGGGCGGCTCCTCTCGGCGACGTCCGGGCGGCGCGGGCCGTGCGGCTGCGCGGGGGAGGCGGGGGCGCCGCGGCCCCTCCCCTGCGGCGAGCCCGGCGCCCGCCCCTGCGCGGTCGCCCCTGCGCGGCCGACCCGGGCCCTGCGCGGCCGCCCCGGGCGGGCGGCGTTTCCAGGCGGTGAGCAGACAAAGAGGCTGCGGCGGCGGGCAGAGCGACGCTCGACCGCTCCACGCCGAGGCGCGTGGGGGACAGAGCGGAGCTGCCCTCCCTGGGCCCAGGAGGCGCTCAAGCCGCCGCCCCCCGCTCGGCGGGGCCACCTGCCGGGGTGAGCCCAGGCCGGGCCGGAAGACGCAGCCGCGCCTCGGTGGACCGAGAAGCGTAAAACGTACGTCGGGAGCCCACAGCGCAATAGAGAACGTGTGGGGATCGGGCGCCGCGCGGAGAGCTGAGAAGGGCCTTCCTACTGCGCCCCGGGGAAGCCGTGCTGTGTTCCAGGCCCGGGCCCAGCTCTGCAGGGGTGGAAGAACCCTGGTCACTCGCCCGAGAGTGACCGGCCGCGTTTTTACTAAATTAACTTAAGGCATTCAGAGGTTTGCATCTTTCTGTTCGCTGACTAAGAGCTAGGATGGCGAGAGGCCGTTCTATTTGTATTAAATGCACTCCCCCTCCAACCTTTAAACGCTACTGTAGCTCAGTGAAGCGGCCTTTTCCTATCCTGCGCAAGACCCTGGGTTCTGTCCCCAGAATCACGAATGAATAAAGAGATGTGAAATAAAATTCTGTAATACATGTTCACATAACCAAAAGGCTGTAAGCCAGAAATTTTACTGAAGACTGTCTCTGGAATTTTACTCTTCTGTTTTTTGTTTGTTTGTTTGTTTGTTTTTTGTCTTTTTGAGACAGGGTCTCGCTATGCAGTTGAGGCTGGCCTTGAGCTCACTTTTGTAGCCCAGGCTGGTCTCAAACTCGCACCAATCCTGCCTCAGCCTCCCTAGTGCTGGGATTATAGGCGTGAGCCACCACGCCCGGCTACTCTTCTGTTTTTTGATCATCTATATCTTCCAAGAACTATATTTGAAAATAAAAGGCACTATTTTAAAATTACTATGTTTATATAATAAAATAGAAGCAGAGGGTCAGAGAGGTAGCTCAGTGGCATAAGTGTTTGCCTGGCAAAAACAAGGTCCTGAGTTCAATCCCTGGTACCACCAAAAAAAAGAGTCATAACCTCTTAAGGTTTAAAAAGTTCACTTTGAAATATGACTTTTAAAAATACTGTATAAAAATGTAGAGAAGTGGTTTACAACTCATGTAACTAACAAAAGATCTCTGTTCAGAATATATAAAATACTCTTACAACTCATAAAAAGGCTTAATAATCCAATTAAAAGGTGAACAAAAAAGACAGTTAACAAAGATATGTAAATGATCGACAATTAATGTTCAACATCATTAGTCACTTAGGGAAATACAAATTAAAGCCGCAGTGGGAAAGTTCTTCACACCCACTA
Source organism: Myocastor coypus (assembly GCA_004027025.1). Classification (NCBI taxonomy): domain Eukaryota; kingdom Metazoa; phylum Chordata; class Mammalia; order Rodentia; family Myocastoridae; genus Myocastor; species Myocastor coypus. The sequence continues at coordinate 16,111 of PVJA010023763.1, read as the reverse complement.
CAATAGCTGCAATTAAAAAAAAAATCCTGTTGGTGCGGAGGTAGAGAAACTAGTACTCTCATATATTGCTTATGGAAATGAAAACTGCAGCTCTTTGAAAAATGATTTGTCAGGTTCTTAAAACGTTATTCTCGAAAGTTCCCTGTGACCCAACATGTTTATTCCTTGGTGTATACAGCCAAGAGAAGTGAAAAAATAACGTTCAAATAAAAACTTATATATACTTGTTCATAATAGCATTCTTTGTAATAGTAAAAAGCCAGCCAATCCGAATGACCAAGAAATGCTGAGAAATAAACTGGTGTATTTGTACAGTGGAACAAAATACGTAGAGAAAATAGAACACAGAGGAACTTCAAAAATAGAATAAGCTAAGTGGAAGAAGCCAGATGCTGGAGAGCTAATACTATATGATTCTGTTTACACAGAAAAGGCAAATTTATACACATAGGGGTTGGTTGTTGTCCTAGGATAAGGGTAGGAAAGTGGCATGGGTGCAAAGAGTCCAAGAAGTATTTCTGATGGTACAACTGCAAATTTGCCAAGAGCAGCTGGATTGTATGCTTGAAACAAATTTTACAGTATGTAAAATTACCTTAATAAAACATTTTTAAAAGATATTGCAATGAAATATTAAGTAGCCCAAGATAATAGCACCTTTTTAAATACCTAGTTGTTAAAAGCACTTTGCAACAACAACAGCAACAACAAAAAAAAAGGTTAAAAAAAAAAGCCTTTGAATCAAAAAGAACACTTATGTGCTGCTCATGTTGTACAACATAATAAAAATCCCTTTTCATACCTGGTGAAGAGCCCAGTACATTTACCTTTCAACACACCAGTCTACTATCTCCTATTCATTCCAAATGTTTCTTCACTTTAACCACTGAAAGAACAGGAAATGGGGTAGAAATGGGTAAGTGTGTTGGAAAGGAGGAAGGAACTGGGTGAACAGGGTGGAGGTTTGCCAACAAAGGGCACAGATCAGGAATCCCAAGTAAAGACACTGACATAATCCTTCCTAATGTTTTTCTCATTTCCTTCTTGTTGTATGACCAAGAACACACTGGTTTCCTGGAGTTATGTAGATGTGTCGATCAGAGGGAGCACTACTTTTGGGGCTTGCTACTCACATAATTCAGAAAAGTTTTTCATGTTTTGACAGCTCTTTAGAGACTTTCTCATGATTTTCATGGTCTTGTCATTGAAGAAGTTTATTACACATTGAAGTTGAACTACTCACTGAATTATTCCATCTGCCCTGCCCACCTCCCCACCTCACAGCAGCCCAGGAGGCGAGCCAGAGGCAACCACTCCTCCCTTTGAATCTCTAATTTTGTACATTCTCTAAGGCCTCTTTAACACGGTTGTTGTATGAATGATGCTAATATTCTTTTTTTTTTTTTTTTTTTTTTTTTTTTTTTTTTTTTTTTGTCTTTTTTTTGAGACAGGGTCTCGCTATGCAGTTGAGGCTGGCCTTGAGCTCACTTTTGTAGCCCAAGCTGGTCTCAAACTCGCACCAATCCTCCTGCCTCAGCCTCCTGAGTGCTGGGATTACTGGTGTGAGCCACCACGCCCAGCTGATGCTAATATTCTTTCAGCTTATGAATGAGGTCTAGTCTATGGTACCTAACCAGCAAAAAAACATATAAAGTGCCATCAAGGCTAGAATCTTCAAAATGCCTTTTTTTTTTCAATGGAACCAGGACTCAAACTCAGGACTTTGTACTTGACAGGTAGGTGCTTCTGCCCCTGAGCTATTCCCTCAGTTCCAAGTCTTCTTAACAGGAAGATGTAGGAGAGTCTCTGAAATAAAATAAAATGCTCAAGAGCAACTGACACCTGTGGTAGGAGGAGAAAGAAAAATGAATTGCACAGAACTGTGAAGCACCCACAGGACGGGAAGAAGGAAGAGAGAGATGGATTAAAAAGGAACAACTGAAGACAAACCCACACAGGAGTCAGATGACATAAGTATGTGGAACCGTGCACCATGCATAAACTGTAACGTTTCATAATGTTTTACTCTCTGCCTGTGCCAAGCAGAGACCTGGCAGGTCTACCTTGTGGCTGCAGCTTGAGGAGCCCGGGTGTGCTTCATCCTGTCATTACTCCCCTCCCCATGGCACATCTGCCCCCTTACCACAGAGGGCTGCACAACTCCAAGGCCCAGGAAGGAGAGGGTGCAAATTGGGTGGAGGCAAGAACCTGTGCATCCTTCGAGTGGTGGTTACTTGTAAAGTCAACAGTGAGGAATGTATGGTGGTGTGCAAGGACAATCTTGGGCAGGAAGAAGTAGAATTACAATCAAGAGCCTGGCAGAGCCTAAGACCTGGTGATCAAAGCAGCACATTTTAGGCATTTGTGGAAGGATGGGCAAGTAACTAATAGTTACAGAACTGCATTAAATGGCTCTGTCCCAAAGCCCCAAATCCTGGCAGTGTAAAACCACTAGTTCTGTTCTATCCCTTATTCTGTATTCCCTGAAAGTTAGTAGGGACCCTGGATATCACTATGCTATCAGTCCCTGCTAAAGAAAAACCCAGAGCAATATGTCATTCCTCTATATAGAGACAGCAAGAAAGAGAGTAGTAACTTGTACAGGGCCTCTTGGCTTCTCAGACTTTGGTTGGAACCAGAATCATGGAATGAATTCTGTGGCCAGGATCATGGAAAGAATTAAGTTAATGAACCAAGGTACCATTGCATCTCCATGCTTGCATTTTAATGCCAGATCAAACACAAGGCCATACCTAACTTTTAAGGAGGCAGAGGAATAGACAGTCCCAGTGAGTACCCTGAAAATAGCTAGAAATACTTGAATTACAACATGAATGACTATCAACAGTGTCAACATCAGGGCCAAACTTTAACATTTTACTTTGAAATAATTATACACTCACAGGAATGTGTTTGGTTTGGTTTGGTTTGGTTTGGTTTGGTTTGGTTTGGTTTGGTTTAGTTTGGTTTGGTGGGACCAGGTTTGAACTCATGACCTTATACTTACCAGGCAGGCACTTGTGCCACAGAGCTATCTCCGTAGCCCCAGTCACAGGAAGTTTTAAAAAGTGAAAAAAATAATAATCAAAAAATAAAAGGGCCAGGCACATATCTCAGAGAACTAAAGTGCCAGCTTAGGCAGAGTGCAGCAGATAGATCCCTGGCATGCCACGTACGCCCCACCCCTGGGGCACGCTGAGCCAGCGATTGAGACTGGTCCTGGGCATGGTGGTGCTCACTTGTAATCCCAGTGCTTGGGAGGCTGAAAACAGGTGGATCATTATGAGTCTGATCTATATAGTGAGAACCTGTGGACTCTGTGCTAAACACACACACACACACACACACACACACACACACACAAATAAATAAAAACTGAAAAGAGATTTTCAGGCTGGGGAGATAGCTCAGTGGTCTAAGGACCTGCCCAGCAGCTGCAAGAAACTGGGTTGGATTGGGGAACTGCATGCTGTGCTGCTGTGCTGACCACTGAAACTGGGCATGGTAGCTCACACCTGGAACCCCAGCACTGGAGAGGCTGAGACAGAAGAATCACTAGGAGTCTGAACTACAAAGTGAGACTCTATAATAATAAAGATTTTTTTTTTTAAAGAGGTTCTTTTATTCTTCACCCAGTTTCTCCCAATGACCATATATTTTTTTAATTCTTTTATTATTATTTCTTTAATGTATTTGGTACAGGGTCTCACTACGTAGCTCAAACTCCTAGTAACCTCCTATTTTCAGCCTCTTCAGCATTGGGATTACAGGCATGTGCCACCACATCCCCTTTTGGTGGCCAGCTCAATGCCGTTGGGAGACAGGGACCTAACCCCTATCTCTGCACTTGCCTAAACAGGAGCTTGGTCTGCTGATCCATGTCTCCGGCCCTCAATGACTATATTTTGTATAACTGTAGTACAACGTTAGAACCAGCAAATGGATGTTAGTGCAACGTGTGTGTGTGTGTGGCTCTTTGCCATTTTATCAAGCATAAGTTCATGTAACTACCACCACCAGAATCAAGCTATAAAACTTAATCTGTCACCACAAATATCTCCCTCATGCTACCTTTTTATAGTTACACTCCTCCTTCCCCACCCTACCCATCTCCTTAGCCTTTGGCAACCACTAATCACTATATAATTTCATCATTCCAGGAATGTCATATAAATGGATCTGTGACCTTTTAACTTTTTTTTTTTTAACTCAGCATGATGGGTCATGTTTATTGATGCCATCCTCTTTGTCAGCTGGTAAGGATGAAAGTCCCACTTTTCTACTTGGTCTGAGTAAAGAAGGGAGCCTAGCCTTTCTGCTCAGCCTTTGTGAACATAGAAAGTGAGATCACATCTTTCTTGTGACGTTTGGCTGCAATATGGGAGACACCATCTTTTTTTTTTTTTTTTTTTTTTTAATGCCCTGGGGGTGGGGCTGGCACAGCATGTGGTGCTGGGGAATCAAACCATGGTCCCTGCAGTTGCCTAAGCTTACCTAAGCAGGTGCTGTAGACCACTGAGCCATCTCTGCAGCCCCAGGAAACATCATCTGAAAGTGTTTTAGGTAGCTACTTAAAGGTACTTAAGGGAGAGCAGGCATGTCTTACAGAAGTCAGCCTGTGGTGTTCCTAGGTTGCTTTTCACTAGCACTCAGGCAAGAAGAGAACCCATAGAGTTTAGTGGTCATTGCTCCTCTAATTCTATAATCCTTAGTCAGTTGCAATCCTCTCTCTACTTTCTGGCTCTTTGGTTTTATACAGAGTGCCCAGGACTTTGAGCTGTTCCTATAGGAAGTATATACTCCACCTCCTGTTCTGCCTTGATTGTGATAGAAACTGAGAATAAATTTTTAAAACTTAAATTAATGCAGATCACAGTTTTATCCCTATAAAAATGTCACTTCCAGTTTCTTGCATTCCATTTGGCTTTCTCAAGTCATAAAGGAAAGGGGTGATTTACTGCTGATCTATTATATCTGGGACATCCATATGGGATAAAATGTCTATTGTAGTGGGGAAACTGCTAGGGACCGCAGATCAGAGGCTCAGTGGAAGTGTGGAGTCAGCATTGGAGAGCAATGGGAAAGCTGAGATCCTCGGTGAGGAAAAGCCTGAGGCGCAGCAGATGGACCGGGTCTGCATGGCAAAGGCCAGGACAGGCGGTCTGGACACAATGGTTAGTGAAGGCAAAGAAGTCTGAGCAAAAATAAACACAAACTGAAATTTTGAGAAGCCAGGCAAGTCATCATACAATTTTTTCCCCCTTAATTTTTAAGGAAAGCAAGGCAGGAAAGTTTAAGTAAATCTAAAGGAAAGCACATTTTCTTTAGAAGAATCATAACTTGGATATAAAAAAGCATCAACGACATGGAAACAAGGTTCAAGAGGTAGTCGGCACTGGGGGTGGGGGACTAAGCCCAGGGATTTATGGATGCTAAGCACACACTCTACCAATGAACTCCTCTTGGTTTGATAGTTTTTTGTTTTGTTTCTTTGATACTTGTGAAAGGAAATCAAATAGGGGGTTCCACAGGCTAGACAAATGTCACCAATGTCAAGTCAGTCGCTTGTTCATCCATTCACGCCAGATGATCTCTATGAAAGGTGATTGGGACCACGATGCAAAAAACTGCTGAAGTGGCTGCCTTGCTTTGGTCCCTATTTATTCATGCACTTTAATAACCAAGAAAACTAGCTACCTCGCAGTGCCCTTCAAATGTGCACACCTGCACGTATTGTGCTTCCTAAAGCTTTGCCTGTTTCACAGAAAAGGTATGTATTTTTGGAAAAGTCAAAGACCCAGTGACAGGAAACCCTAGGCAGGAGCTGTCTGCTTCAGGAGTCCAGTGAGCTTAGAAAGGAAGCGCTTAACCGAAACTCTGGAATAATTCTGTACTCTTTAGCAGCATGGAGGGACATGAGCACAAGGAGCCGAAGGGAAAGATTTACACACTTTATGGAAAAAGAAATGTTCTGATTCTTTTTTTTTTTATTACAAACTGATTTCTATTGTGGCACTTATGAAATAGCTAAAAATAAATGGAGTAAAATCCTTGTTACAATGTTTTTGTGAAAGCTTATGGTTTCCACGGTTTTTCAATGAACATACTTTCATCTTGCATTTAATATGTCCACCAGTATGCTGCATTATTTTGTAAGTTCACTGCATTAGGCAGTATTTTGGGGTTTTTCCCCCCTCATTCAAAAGAATCTTGATGTTAGAACTTTATTTTGAGAAAAGACCTTTTGATATAAACATTTAAGACTACATTAAGTGACTATTTTTGATGGAGTCTATTCAAGGTAAGTTTAAATTGGCTTTCAGCTACTATACCAATTCCAGTAGAATTCAACACATGTTAGTCAAACTCATTTATTTATTTATTTATTTTGGTGCCAGGAACTAGTCAAACTCTTTTAGCTCAAACCGTATTAAGAAGAATATTGATGTGTAGAAAATAAAATAGCAAAATTCTGGGGGGAAAGGAAATAAAATATCATGAAGCTCAAATGAAGAAAAATGGAAGCATTGATAGATATTGGATTCAAAGTTGGTGCTATCACCAGTGTAGTTGTGCGTGCTTGAAGGCCCAGCCACATGAGACACTGAGGCAGAAGGATCCCTGGAGCCCAGAAGCTCAAGCCTGGGCAACACAGCAAGATCTCTTTACAAGAGGAAACAAAAAAGAGATATTATAGGTTTAGGGGTATAGCTCAATAGTAGAACATATGGTTAGCAGCATGCATATGTCCTGAGTTTAATTGTTAGCACTACAGAAAGGAGGCAGACAGACAGACAGACAGACAGACAGACAGACAGAGACACAGAGACAGAAAGATAGAGATAGGAGGAAGGAAAAGAGAGGAGGGGGAATGTACAGGATCTTTAGGATAAGATGATTAAAAATTTAGCTTCGAATACATGGCATTAGTAGATGGCATTTAGAAGACTAAGTGAAAGAAATGTCAAATTGCACTCACAGGATGAGAATAGATTGATTTTGACATGTCTTTTCCAATTAGGAGTGGCTTTCAGAGGCTTATACAATGTACTGTCTTGGCTTCTTCATTATCCAAGTTATATTTTTCCAGTCCTAACAGGCAAGCAAATAATCTACCTGACTACTGATCAAATATTTCTAACAAAAGAGTTAACCTTAGCTTTTTCTCCTTGTAGATGTAGGCCCAAGGGGTATAGTAACAAAAGCTACAGCTGGGAGTGATGCACTGGCACATGTCACAGCCCTTGTCTAAACAGCTCTGAAGATCTGTTTTCAGTGTACAACTCACCTCACACAGCCATCTGCTGTTCTCCCTGAAGCACCTAGCTCATGCAGTCAGCCTCTGTCTACGCAGAGTTGTTGCTATGTTTTCTGTCTCAAAGGTTTCTGTTACCTCACAGATGACATACACTATTTTGTGTATTTATTTATTTATTTATTTATTTGCAGGACTAGGGTTCGAACTCACGACCTTGCACTTGCCAGGCAGGCACTTGTGCCACGGAGCTATCTCCCTGGCCCCTATTTTGTATATTTTAAACATGAACATGTTACATGCATATGACAACAAGCTCACATAGGAAGATATGAAATGAAACTCGTCTCCCTGAACACTCTCTTGGAAGTAATTACCTTTAACTATTTGTGCTGCTGCTCCTACCTCCCCTTCCCCCACCTCTAAATTTAAATAGTTCTAATTCTTGATTGATTAACTTCAGTTAAAGTGCCAGATTTTGTTGAAATACATTCAATCTCCCAAGTTGTGATTTACATTTATTTCAAGCTTATGAGCCATTAACTGTAGCTAGAGAGTCAGTGGGATCCGTCACTAACTTAGGCAAGCACAGGAGCAGGGGTTTGATCCTGGGCACCACATGTCTCACCAGCCCCACCCCTGGGCACACTGAGCCAGCCACTGAATCTGGGCATGGTAGTGCATGCCTGGTTTCTCAGCCCTGAGGAGGCTGAGAGCAGAAGGATCACTACGAGTCCTAAATGTGCAGTAGGACCTTGTACCACATACATTTAAAACAAAAAATGTAGCTATACTAAACTGGGTCAGGCAAGGCTCTATGTGGCTCTTTTTGAGCTCCTGGAGTGGCCATTGTTTGAAACCCATTGTTCCCATGCCAGAGGGCCATAGCTTAAGAGGTACAGACAGATGGAAAGCCTCCATTTACTACTGGCCACTGATACTTCTACTTACATTCCATTGTTCAAAATGATACACAGAGCCAAATCTAAGAGTAAAAGGAGTACATGTACTCTTATTGGGAAGCATGGAAAAAGTCACATGATGAAGAGTGTAAGTGCAGAATACACTGAGGAAAGGGAGCAGAGAATTGAGAACAATTAGAACAGTCCACTCTACCACTCTCAAATGTCTTCTGAGTCCTACTTATCAAAGATAAGGAACTGAGATGATTACTACCACCCCTCTCTCCCTCATCTTCTCACAGTTTCATATGGTTATTCCACTCACTTTATAGCTCTATATAATATAAAGTTCTTTCCTGATATTCAACTATACATTCAAGTTTTTTTTTTTTTTAAATAAAGATACAAGGGCCAGGGAGATAGCTCCTTGGCACAAGTGCCTGCCTGGCAAGTGCAAGGTTGTGAGTTCAAACCCCAGTCCCGCAAAAAGAAAGAAAGAAAGATATAGCTAGGCATGGTGGTGTCAGTGCCTATAATCCTAGCACTTAGAAGGCTGAGGTAAGAAAATGGCTGTGAGTTCAAGGCCAGCCTGAGCTATAAAGTGATTCAGGGGCAGCCTCAACTGCACATCAAAGCCCTGTCTCAAAAGAGACAGCGTATCCTTACATTTTCAAACACCCGTTCCTTTCCCTCTTGCAACTCTTACATCATGAAAATGGACAATATCCCTATTGTGTTTAAGCACAAAATTTTATCTTTTTGCCTGCCATAGAAGTTAATTTAAAAAACTGAAGTCCAACGAAGAATGCTTATAATACTATAATTGTGTATACATTGTTTTTCACAGAAACTAGAGATGTAGCTAGCCACAAGGATGGTGCGTGCTTGTGATCTTAGCGACTCACGAGGCTGTGGCTAAAGGGTTGTGAACTTGTGGCCAGCCTGGGCAACATCACAAGACCCTTTCCCAAAATATTTTTTTTTAAAGGGCTAGGAATGCATGCAGTGGTAGAACAGTTCTTGTGCAGCAGACGTGAGGCCCTGGGTTCAATCTCTGCTATCATAAAAACTGAGAAAAGAATAGAAAAGGAATGGAGTGAGATTTGTAGAGAAAGTAGTGTAACACTTACACAAAATACAGTTAACTACAAAGTACATATCTCAAAAACTAAGATCAAGTGGTTTATCATTCATTATATTTTAACTGGAATAATGCTACATTTCGTTTGGCTAATATAGGCAGTGATACTTGCTTAATAGTTTTGTTGTTATTTTTTCAAGTTTTTTCCTTTTTACTTGTTGGCAGACAAAACAACAACTTTCATCCTATCACTAAAGTCACAACACCTTCTTAAATTATCCTCTCTGGCTGTAGTAAATCCAGTTTCTTATCAAATACCCTCATCTCCACGTGCTCTGACAACTTGTTTAATTTGAACCAATTGCCTTCCCACCTTCCCAGCCAATAGCCTCAGGGTTCTTTTTATTGCTGTTTTGAGTTGTGACCATTATGCCTTGAATTCTATACCTTCATCTTTTATTTCCATTTTCATTTTCCTAGGCCATAGCTCAAGTGATCTTTTTTTCCAGAAAGGGAATTAAATGTTGATCCCTTTCAGCCTGACTTGCAACTAATAAGTTGGCTGGGCAGAGAACTCCGAGGTCTGAGCCATGTTTCGCTAGCACTTGCAAAGCTTTGTTCCATTGTGTTCATGCCCAAACTGGAAAATCGAAGAGCCAATGGTTCTCATTTCTCTGCAAATGAATTGCTTTGGCTCTCAGAAGCTTTTAAGTCTTTTTGACACTGTGTACTTGAAATTTCATAAGGAGATGCAAGTTCACAGTGGATCCTTTTTTAAAAGCAGTTATTTAAAATGAACATTTTTGATATATTACATGGTCAGCAGTGTTGAAGATATGTGGGAAATATACAAAAGGAATACAATTATTTTTCAGAGAGTTTCAATCTATAGGAGGACATTTACAGTCTAGTTACAGATTGTTAAATAGCTCTTATATAATAAACTCTTTATAAGCCAAGTTGAGTTCAGTCATTTTTTTCTGTCTGATGTGGTTGTGTATGAGAGAGTCTGGTTTTATACCCTCTAGTAAAATATTCTGTTGCTTGTGGAGAGGTAGCAAAGTCTGTCAATGCTTTGCTCTGTTGTTTCTTTCTTTTTTTTTCTGTCTTCTTTTTTTTTTTTTTTTTTTTTTTTTTTTTTTTTTTTTTTTTTTTTTTTTTTTTTTTTTTTTTTTTTTTTTTTTTTTGTGTCTTTTTGAGACAGGGTCTCACTATGCAGTTCAGGCTAGCCTTGAGCTCACTTTTGTAGCCCAGGCTGGTCTTGAACTCGCACTGATCCTCCTGCCTCAGCCTCCCGAATGCTGGGATTACAGGCGTGAGCCACCATGCCCGGCTTGCTCTGTTGTTACTTTTTTCTAATAATGTTTCACCATAGAAGTTGAAATTAATTATGTTCATTTCTTCCTTTTTTATTTATCCTATAATTCAGTCTCATCAATAATGAGCTTATTGCTAGCTCAGTTTGTACTCTTGTTATGTTTCATTTAGGATCACAGAAATTATGTCCCTCACCATAACCATATTTTGTCTTTTCCTTGTGATCTCACACTAGATGTAGTCTAGAGTTCTAATCTAAATGAGATTAGATCCTTCTAAATGTAGGCCAGATTCCAGCATCACAGTGAAAAAGCACCATGATCTGTCAGAGTTGATGACTAAGTGAGGGATGATGGGAAATGCAGAATCAAGAGGGTTTTCCCCTCTGAAAATGTATTAATTGAGAACACCACCACCAAATACAGTACCACCTCCTTATAATCTCTGTGTCTCCAAATGAAAGAAAACAAATATCCTAGACACACTGGTGTTTTAAAGCATGGGAATAGTATATTTCTTTTATGTTGAAAGTACAAGATCCATTAACATAATTTCTCAATCCTTAGTGTGATTCAGAATTCTCTGGAAAGGCTTGTTAAGCATCCAGATGTTTGGATCTCATCTTAGAGAATCATCCTTAGAGTACCTTGGAATTGACTCTGTCTCTTCTCAGTTCCAGAAAGTCTTTCTTGATTGAGCAGTTAGAAACTTAAGGCTCTGTATTGGAAAAGAGTAGCTGAATGTGATAACCAAACAGTCACTACCCATCCTACCTTGAAGGTTTTGCCCTGTTTATATTTCATTGTGTATCTGTTAGTAACTCAGACAACTGATGTTGACTGAGTTAGTCAAGACATTTCCATATTAAATTTTGTCCGTTGAGCTTTCTCAACTGAGACAAATAAATGGAATTTTTTAATACTTTGAAAATAAGTATGTATTCGTGATACACAGTGAATACATTCATTGTGAGGAATTAATACATTATTTTAGTTTTTATTTCTGTACTCCTCCTTTCCTCCTCTCTCTATCCATACATACCTTTCCCATCTGCAAAAGGTCTATCTCTCTACTTTCTATCAGCTATCTTTTAAAACTTTGCTATTTTAAAGATAATAAAATGAAAAATGATACAAAATTTCAAAACAAGTTGATAGAGAATTAACAATGGTTATTGCATATTGTTATCTTCAAGGTAATATATATATTATATATGTATATATATATATATATATATGTAATATATATATATTCTTTTCTCCTTTCCCTCATCCTAGTTGTTCTTTCCTTTTGAGCAGTTTCTCTCCCTGCCACAATATCTGTTGTACCCCTTGGATTGTATTTACTCTTTCGGGTATCTCACACTAGGGAGACAATACAATGTCTACATATGTGAGTCTGATTTATTTCATTTATGCATATGATCTCTACTTGCATCCATTTACCTATAAAAGCCTTGAGTTATCTTTCTTTATAGCTGATTACTGCTCCATTGTATAAAAATACCCTATCTTTTTAATTCATTCCTCAACTGATGGGCATTTCAGTTATTTCCAAGATTTAGCTTTAACAAATTGTGCTGCTATAAACATGAGTGTACATGTATCACGGTGGTATGAAGTTTTTAATTCTGCTCGGAAAATACCCACAAGGGAAATATCTGGGTTGAATGATACTCCCAACCTTAGCATTTTGAGGAATTGCCACACTGATTTCCACAGTGATTATATCAACTACACTCCCACCAATAGTAGAGCAGGGTTCCTCTTTCCCCACAGTTCTGCCTGTATTTTTTTTCCAGTATTTGTTATTGGTTGATTTTTTGATGATAGCCGTTCTTTCTAGGATGAGACGGAATCTCAGTGTTGTATTAATTAATTAACTAATTAATTAATTGGTACACGGTCTCTCTATGCAGCTCAGACTCATAGAGGTGATCCTCCTGTCTCAGCCTCCCCAGTGCTTGCATTACAGGCTTGTGCCACTCAGCCTGGTTTTGGTGGGCATCACAGCATTCCATACTGGGGATTGAACCTGGGTCTTTGCACTTGCCAGGCAGGTACTTAAACTGCTGAGTTATCTAGCAAGGCCCCTCAGCATCATTTTAATTTGCATTTCTCTGATGCCTAATAATGTTAACCATTTTTCGTATACTTATTTGTGTTTTTTTCCTCTGAGAAGTGTGTATTCATCACAGATGCCCGTTGTTGGATAGTTGTTGAATTTTGGGGTCTGCTTTTTTTGTCAGTTTTTTTTTTTTTTCCAGGGCTTGCTTTTTAAAAAATTCTTTATGTTTCTAGATAGAAGGCCTTTGTTTTAAGAACAGTTGGCTAAAATTTTTTCCAAGTTTGTGGATTTTCTTCTCACTCTATTAGTAATTTCTTTGACATACAAAAACTCTTTAATAAGATGAGATTCCAGTTGTTGATTCATTGGACAATTTCTCCTGTCATTTGATTTTTGTTTGTAAACTCTCAGGCTACTCCTATGTCTTCAGGATTTCTACCTACTCTCTCTTCCAGGAGATTTAGTGTTTCTCTTTTAATATTTAGATCTTTTATCCATTTTGGCCTTAGTGCATGGTAACAGACGTGGGTCTAGTTTTAGTCCTCAACATGTGCAAAGCCAGTTTTTCCAGTACATTTATTAAAGAGGCTGTTTTCATTATAGTGACTATGTTTGGCCTCTCTGTCAAAGGTAAGGCGACTATGTTTGTAGCTGTGTCTGCATCTAATCTGTTTTATGAATTCTCAGATTTGTTCCCCAACCCCCCACCAGACCCAGGCTGATTTTGTCACAGGAACCTTGTAATATAAATTCAAGGGATTGTGATGCCTCCTGCCTTGCCTTTGTTGCCCAGGATTGTCTTTGCTATTCTAGCTCTATAAATTTTAAGGATGTTCTTTGTAGATCTATGAGGTATGCTAATGGTATTTTGATGCAGATTGTATTAAATCTGTATAACAGTTTTATGATCATGCCATTTTATTTTTTCCAGTACCAGGGATCAAACTTGGGACCTTACGCTTGCCAGGCAGGTGCTTATGCCATTGAGCTATCTTCCTAGCCTGCATATGACCATTTTCACAGTATTGGTTCTTCCTATCCAGGAGCAAGGAATATCTTTCCATTTTCTGAAATCCTCTTCAATCTCTTTTTTTAGAGTACCATAATTTCCAATGTATAAGTCTCTTACTTTCTTTGTTAGATTGATTCCTAAGCATTTCATTTTTTGAGATACTATTGTGAAGAGTGTGATTTCCCTAATTTCTATCATCTCTCTTTATTTTATTCTTTAAAGTATTCATATTTTGAATTTCTTGTATAAGAAAAACCATACATGAAAGAATAATTTTAAAGCAAAGAAAAATCAATTCCTAACAGTGGATGTGTATACACACGCACCCATGACACAGAATTACATGTGCATAATTACACTGTCACATACACTCAACAGGCACACTAGACTTTTGATAGGAGTTCATAAACAGAAAGTAATTTCAGAGTGTTACCACAATGGGGGAGCTAGTCTCCTTCTGGGGGTAGTTTCTAGGTTCTTTCTGTTCTGAGTAAAACAGAACAATTGGTCAAGACAAGCACAGATGGCAGCAATATCTTATCAAAAGTTAACAGTTTCTGAACAGTGATTTTGGGTTGGGTTAAACAGGGAGAGAAGTGGCCCCTACTGCATAGGGCAGGCCACCACACAAAGGAGAACACAGTGGCACAGACTCAGTGGGGACTGTTTTCATATCAGTCACTCCTAGCTGCTGTTAGGGCTAGGGAGATAGCTCAGTGATCTAAGCACCTGGATGGAAAGCAACAGAACCTTGGTTTGATCCTTGGTACAGCATGCCTGCCTGGCTCCAGAACCCCAGATATACATGTGGGTCCCAAACTGGGCATGGTGGTGCACACCTGTAATCCCAAAGCTGAGGAGGCTGAGACAGGAGGATCACTATGAGTCTGAGCTGCATAGTGAGACCTTGTACAAAAAAACAAACGAACAAAAGCCTGCTTGAGTTCTGCATTCTGGGGAGAAGTCCTTGTGCAGCATGGTGGGAACCATACTACCCGTATGTCCTGGGATCTTGTCAACCTCCTTTTCTAACCAGTTTTAGCCACTCCCCACCTGCCTAACTCAAGAGATTTTGTTTGTTTGCCACCTGGATGATCAGAAAAGCTTCTGGCCCTAAACTAGTGAAACAATTAGAAAGATGAAAAAATTTTTCATCTCATGGAAAAATGAAATAAAGTATTAGGATTTTCAGCACAGAGAGGAACTGGTGTTTTAATGCCCTGCCTGTCAACCCTACCAGGTGGACATCAGCCCATATTTGAACTTGTCAAAGGATGGGAATATGCTGTGAGGTCTCCTGCTCCACTTTTGTTATTATTCCCTTAGCAATATCTTCCTTACATTGGTGGCAAGCCTCTATCCTTAGCGTCTGTTTTGTATGGCTTTAATAAAATATGCTTCTGTTTTGATATAGTTTCCCCATAGCCTTTCATCTTCAGCTCCCTGTGCCTATGTTTCAGGTACGTCACCTTCAAATATCACATAACCAGATTTTAAAAACCTGTGCAACCAAGTTTCATTTGCAACAGAATGTATTCTATGATAATTACATTTGAATTTATTTCTGCCACTTATAGTTTCATTTCTGCTACAAATTTCTCTTTTGACTTCTTTTATATATTTTTTTATTATCTTTAAAAAAATGCGTTCTTTGGAGGACCACCTGCTCGGGACCACCTTCCTGTTCCTTTTAGACGAGAGTTTTCTTTCCCCTAATAAATCTATTCTGCTCATAAAAAAAACAAAAACAAAAAACCCCACATTCTTCTGGTATTTTCCCCCATAACTATTTATATTTCTTCTGGAAAGTTCAATGCTATTTAGATTTACTGACAATTTTATGGATTTATTTCTTAATATTTCTTCTTGCATCTCAGTCCAATTTGATCTCATTACTGGAAACACAACCCTTAGTATTAGACAGCATCTACTGATATTAAATTGTTTCTTTTTGAGGATATGCCTTTATTTCACTTGTATTCTGGGTTTTGTTTTGTTTTGTTTCTGAAGCAGAGTTTCATGATATGGCTCAGGCTGGCCTTGAACTCCCTGTATAGTCGAAGCTGGCATCCAACTTGGGCAATCTTCCTGTCTCAGCTGCCCAAAGGCTAGGATTGCAGGGGTGAACCAGCACACCTGGCTCCTTCACTGTGACTCTGGTAAGAGCTTCAGGAAGAACACAGCCTAAGGTGGATGGTTGTCTCAGCATGCTGAGGACACCAGTATAACTTTTCCTTGGCCTCTATCATCCCTGTTGAGAGATCAGCTTTCAAACAAGTTTTATTTATTAATCAGTTATTTTTATTTCTGGATGCTTTTTAAAAATGTTCCATTTTGAAATAATTGCAGGTTGACAGGAAGCTATAAAAATGAGACAAAGAAGGTCTTTGCACCCTTCCCTCAGTTTTTCTCATTACATCTTATATAACTGTAACATAGTCAGACCTGGTGTCACACAGACTGCCAGTCATCTGGGA
>PVJA010023762.1:0-32628 GCA_004027025.1 Myocastor coypus | reverse complement strand
CCCCAGCATCCCGTCTCCTGCCCCTCCTCCCAGCACACCTTTCTCCCCGCCTCTCAGCCCCGCCCTGCCCCCTCCTGCCGCCTCCCTTCCTCTGCTGATTTGCAATTCAATTTGAAGCCAAGTGCTTCGCTAAGCTGCTAAAACAACTGAAAGCTACTGGGTAGAGAGAAAAACATTACAAGCATTTTACCAATAATTCTGTGCCCATTTCCCTCTCTTCGAGCTGCCTGGTTTGCTCTGTGTGCTTGTGTGTGTATGGGGGAGATGTTGTTGTTGGTTATGGGGAGGACCAGACAGGAGGGAGGCGCCGGGTCCCTCCCTCATGCTGTGTCAGGGTCCTGGCTTTTCACTGGGTCCCCCTCCCCCACGGGGCCCTGGAGTTGGCGGAGACCTGGGACGGCCGCTTGGGCCTGGGCTTGTTGGGAGAGAGCTGAGGGCTGGTCCCTGTCACCTGCGTTCCTTCTGACGCATTTATCCGACTCCCATCAGGCCTTATTTCCATGCAGGCAGCTCTGGGAACAGTGGGAAGGGGTACTGAGTGGAGAGGAAGTTGCTGAGTGCGGGAGAGGTGCGGGATTGAGGAGGGCGGGAAAGGCAGGGCGGCGAGCCGTGGCCCAAGGATCTGGGTGCAGGATCTAGCGGGCAGGCCCCCACCACGTGCCCCCTCCTGCCGTCACTTAATCGCCCAGAGTGTCTCTGCGTGGCCATGTCCTGGGCTGTTGGTTTTATTTGAGGATTTGGATAAAAACACGATTTTAATTTTCAAACAAATGAATGCATTATGAAGAATGCCAAATGTGTGCGTAGTTCTAGGATAAAGCCAGCGAGTTGAAAATTGGCCATGCCTGTGGGCAGGCAGAGCCATCTAGGGGCCTGTGCTGTCTCCGGGTTCCTAGAGGGCAGTTGGGCACAGGTGGCCCTCACCCCTCCGGCTTGCCGGATCGTAGGCTGCATAGGCTGAGTCATCACTTCCTCCCAGGCCCCAGAGGGAGGGAAGCCTGGGCTTGCTGTCACCTGCCAGGTGCATTGGGGACCCCAGCATCCTGAAGGCCATAGTGCAGGAGGGGCTGTCGCCAGCAAACTCTCCAAGCATAATCTGTCCTGTTAGGTTCTTGGGATCAGGGGTGCTCAGGGCCCTGGATATCAGTTAGTGGTAGAACAATTCAGTGACTTTTGTGCAGCGGTGGCCACAGCAGGAACAGTGCGGGAATCTAAAAGGTGACATAGGAGCAGGGTGGGTATGGGCTAGAGGTCCCCCTCCCCTGCTCCCCGCAGCTGACTGCAGTGCTAGCCCTCCAGGCTGGGGACAAGAGGCCTGCTCAGTAACAGAGGTTGGGAGGAGAGCCCCTGGAGAAATGTAGAAACTGCCCACAGAGGCCCCGGTCTGAACTCCGGTGTTGCGGGGAGAGGGGGCGTGTGGGGGAGGGTGTGGGAGGCTGCGGGCCCTCCCCACAGAGAGCTGTCCCCAGCCGAGCTTCCCATGCCCCAGTGGCAAGTGGGGCTCAGCCCCAAGCCCTTGGGGCAGGAAGCCAGACGGTGCTTAGCCCCGCTTTTGTCCCGCCTCTCTGCGTCCCCATCTCGCTTTTTCTGACACGGAGGGATGTGAGCAGTTTCTCCTGAGGGGCCTGTGGCGTTCAGAGGAAGTGGCCCTCACAGTGACCCAGAGAGGGGACGCCCAGGTTCTAGAGCTAGTCATTTGCACCCTAGCTTGAATGAGCCTGAATGAGCCGCAGCACCTTCTCCTGGGAAGAGCAGCCGTGGTGCCCGGGGAAGGAGCGGTGCAGGACCTAAGCGGAAGCCCTTCCCAACCTCTGGGCCTGTCAGAGCTGAGGAACCCTGAAGTCACTTCTTTTCCAAAATGGCTCAGTGGTCTGAAGCGCCTGCTTAGGAAAGCTTAGGTGGCTGCAGGGACCTCGGTTCGATCCCTGGCACCACATGCTGTGCCAGCCCTGCCCTCAGGGCAGGCTGAGCCGGACATAAAAACAAACAAACAAGCAAACAAACAAAAAATCCGTAGCATGGGGTCTGGAAAAAAAAAAAAAAAAACCAAAATCCCCAGTGTTTCAAAATTTTTTTCTTTTTAAAGTGCTTACTTTATTTTTTTAAACTTTATTTAGGTTGTGGCTGGCTCAGCCTGCCCTGAGGGTGGGGCTGGCACAGCATGTGGTGCAGGGGATCAAACCACGGTGCAGGGGATCAAACCACGGTCCAGGTCTCTGCGGTTGCCTAAGCTAGCCTAAGTAGGCACTTTAGACCCCTCAGCTATCACTAGACTGCCCAGTTTGGGTGAACTTGAACTTGTGATCCTCTTACCTCAGCTTCCCAGAGTGCTTATTTACAGGCCTACACCAACACACCCAGCTCTGAAGGCTTGCATTCATTTCCCAGTGAAAAAAAAACAGTTGGAGGAGGAAGAGGAGGAGGAGGAGGACATGGTGGGTGCAGAATTCGCACTCTGCTCTCTCTCTCTCTCTCTCTTTTTTTTTTTTTTTGGTAGTATTGGTATTGGGGATTGAACTCAGGACCCTGCACTTGCCAGGCAAGTGCTTATTCTAGTGAGCTGTCTCCTGGCCCCTAAATTCGCACTCTGGCTGCTGCCAGCAGCAGCCTGACAGCCGGGGCCTGGCCCCGAGCAGCTACCAGCCCTTCTTCTCCTTGGTTTCCTCTCCGGTGACATGAGGTGATCTTGGCGCTCAGATGAGAATGAAGAGCTCCGGCCTGAGCCGGGCCAGACACGGTGCCTGGCACACAGTCAGCCTGCAGGAAATGTCACTGCACAGCTTGCCGCCAGGCCTCAGTCAGTGTGAGAGACTCAGCTAGGCGGAAGCGGATGGCGTGGGGGGCAGTGACAGACGGTGACCTTTGTGGCTGATCCCAGCCTGTCCCTGCCATCTGCCTCGCCTCTCGCCTTCCTGCTGGGAGCGCTGAGTCTCAGGCGCCAGCTTCATTTTGGATCCAGCGCATCTTCCTGTTGTCCCACTGAGGGGCATGGAGGTGGCCCGTGGACCTGGCCCCATCCGGCCTGGCTGTAGTGTCCTGGCATCACCTGTGGGACTGTGGGTGCTGTCACGGCCCTTGTTCCTCCGGAGCAGCTTGGGGAACCCCAGAGTTTGCGTTAGGGTTGTGGCTTCTGTGGCAGGCCAGGGCCTCTCTGGAGCTGGGCAGCAGCCTCGCGCTCTGGCCCGTTCCCCCGGGGCAGCCTGAACCATTTTCTTAAACCCAGCTTAGGCCTGCCTTCTCTCTCTGTGGGGCTCACACTGACTCTGTTGAGCTTGGATCCCACCGCAAACCCCTAGCACCCTTTGTACTCTTGGCCATGTCGGCTGCCTCTCCCAAGGGCAGCCCCCAGCGCTCCTTGGAGATACCACCCTACTTTTTCCTTTTTAACAAGACAGGGTCTCATTATATAGTTCAAACTGGCCTTGAGCTCACTATGAGATCCAGGCTGGACTTCACCTCACAGCCGTCCTCCCACCTCAGCCTCCCAATTCCCGGGGTTACAGTGTGCACCCCATACCCAGCTAAGATGCCACCCACTTTTTAATCCCAGGGCCTTTGCACCTGCTCCCAGATCTCCTCTCCCACCTGGTGAAGCTGGATCTTTGTCACACCATCAGAAGAGGTTAGCGGCCTGCTGGCTTTTCGGTTACTACACTCTCACAGTTGCTCTGCTCTCAGTTACTGCAGTTCTGCCCCCTGCCTTTTCCGCTCAGGGAACTCACCCCAGCTGCATCCTGGAGTAGATTTGTTTTTGTGTTTACCGTTGGCTTCCCTTTCTAGACTAGGAGGAATGCGCCACACAGCCCAGGGGCCCCTTCCGCCTGTGCAGATGTGTATGGGTAGAGGTCTTTATCTCAGTGCGCCCCGGGGCAGGGCTGGCTCTGCAGGCTCCGGGATCAGCCCCCCGCCCCCCAGCCTGCTTGCAGGCACTTTACCCCGCTGAGCTATTGGCCCGCTGAGATGGCAGTCAAGACTGCGTGTGCCCTGTAGTCCCAGCCCTTGGGAGGCCGTGAACGGGCGGATCACTATGAGTCGGATCTGGTAGCGAGACCCTGAACACCCTGGAGACCCTTCCCTAAAATACAAAAAGCACCAACAGAAGGGAAAGGTCTTTATATGGTAAATAGCTGGGGAAAAACCGAAACGTAAAGTGTGTCAAGGTGTGAGAAAGCCCTGTGCACCCCACCTTCTGGGCTCTGTAAGTGGTTATTAGGGGCCACTGCGGGAGTGTGGGGGCAGGGCTGCCCCCTGGGGATCCAGGACCACCTGGTTGTGTCCATCCCCCGAAGGCACCTCCAGGCCCTTGCCGCCCACCCCTGCAGCCTCGTCTGCTGCCCTAGGTGCTGCCCATGCCGTTTCAGGGCGTGCGTGCCGTGCCAGAGATGGGGGGTGGCGAGGTTACGTTTACACACTGGCTCTTTGTACAGAGACGACATGGGGCACAGAGAATCTGAGCAGCGTGCTCAGGGTCACACAAGCAGCAGAACGGGGCCCGGGACCCAGGCTATGTGGCTCGGCCTTCATTTACCCTTCCCACGCTGCTGTCCCCATCCCTCGATCACCAGATAGCGGTGGGTTGCAGGTGCAGCTTAGTGCTTTCTGCGTGGCTTCTTGGAGCCCCGCTTTACCTATCTGTGCCAACCACAGAGTGTGCGAGGCTCCTAGCAGATGCTCGGGGAGGTGTCCATAGAGCGTCAGTGGACACCAAGGCATGAGTGAGGGTACAGTCCCTTTAGGTAAGGAAGAAAGGGTGCAGGTCCTGCCGGGGCAGGCTGTACTACCTTCTGCTCTCCTGGCACCTCTCTCCCTAGGTTTCGGGTTCCCTGGGGGGTCTCCCGTGGGAGGAAACCTTCAGCCCAGGGCCAGGGCTGTGCCTGGGTGGAACCAGGAGCATGGAGAGGCCCACAACCTGTCCCCAGGCCAAGCCAGTGCGCAGAGGTTTGGCTTCGGCGGCCCTGATGCCTGGTACAGCACCCGGTCCCTCCTAGTCTGCTCCTCGTGGGGGCCCCAAGGCTGCAGGATGAAGGGAACAGAGAGGTTGGGCGGAGGCCGGAGCTTCCAGCCCTGGTGCCCCAGATGGCTCTGCAGTTAGGAGGGAGTGGAGGCTCCAGGCCTTGCGGGGGACCCTGGAAAGGACCTAAGAGGCCGTGAGCGTTGATGGGACCCTGCTCGAGGTGTGGTATATTCAGGGGCTGAGGGGTGCTGTGTCTAGGGGGACCTCCAGTGTATGCCTGCTGGCTCTGCCCCCCACCCCACCCATCTGGAGCCCAGTTTACCCATCATTAAATGTTTATTAACTCATTCACCTATTTGCACATGCACCTGTGCTGGGAGAGGAGTGGTGATTCTGAAGGTCCTACCGCTGGGCCTGGCTGGGGAATGTGGGTTTCATTGGTTGGAGGTGGTCCTGGGCTCCCTGGGTGAAACCACAGGCAGCCCAGGTGGGGCGCTGCTGCTCTGGCCAGGAAACAACCAGAGGTGGCTGCGTCCTGGGGGCTTCTTGTGTCCAGGGGAGGGGCCCTGGACAGGGCTGACTGCCTCCTGCTATCTTTGGGCAGAGCTGGGCCCTCCTTAGATTTTTTTTTTTTTTTGAGGGACTGGGGTTTGAACTTATGACCTTGCACTTGCCAGGCAGGCATTTGTGCCACGGAGCTGTCTCCCCTGCAATATTATTATTATTATTATTATTAGTAGTAGTAGTAGTAGTACAGGGGATTGAACTCGGAACCCTGCGCTTGCCAGGCAATCACTTATTCTACCGAGCTATCTCCCCATCCCTGGACCCTCCTTAGAGTCCTGCCCCTTCCAGGGTGCGTACAGTCTCTGCTGGGGCCACTAGCACACAGGCAGGATGGGCTGGGCTTCTTCCAGTGGATCCTGCCCTGGACCTGGTTTAGAGTCAGATGGACAGACAGGCAGGCAGGAAGCGGGCGTCCGTGGGGCCCAGTGTGGGCCAGCGACCAGCCTCAGGCTGGCGCTCCTGGCCCCGCATCCCTCATCAGCGGGCTTTCACTTTCCTCAGCCATTCCACCGGCTGGGTGGCTGAGTCTGCTTTGTATTCCCGCTGACCTTTCGGCCTCAGGCCTTTCCCAGCCTTCCTGGGTGCCTTCATCTCCCCAGCCCGCCACATTCTCCTGTGCCCTTCCGATCCCCTCTGCCTCAGCTCTGTGGGGGGCCAGGCACTGGAGTGGAGCCGCCACTCCAGACGTGTGACCAGGGCGGGGGCTGCGGACAGCTGTCAGATGTTCCTGCCAGGTTCTTCGGCCCATGGTGCCCACCACTCCTAGCTCCGGCCTGGTCTCTTGATGACAGCCTTGGGCATCTGGGACCAAGCACCTCCTGGTGGTCACCCACCCCTAGAACCAGTGCCTGACTTGGAGTGTCCCCTCACACGAAGCCCTGAGGCACCCCTTTCAGCTGGCAGCCCGACCCTGCACGGCCTGGCGCTGCTGTGGCCTCTGCTGTTTCCGAGGGACCAGAGCCCAGGCCATTCACAAGGTGTGCGTCTGCGCCAGGGTTGGATGTCCCTGCCAGATGGGTGGTGGCAGGAAGACGGCCAGGACCAGCCCAGTAGGCAATGTAATGATTTTGCAAGACCCCGTCTGATGTTTTAATAAAGAGGGATGTGGGGGAGGGGGGGCAGCTCAGTGCGGAGACCCTGGGTCCAGCCCCTGCACCCCCCATGTGGGCACACAGGTAAAGCACACTGTGGCGCGGGTTCACATCTCCTGCCCTCTCTGGACCTAGATTCTAGTGTGTAAAATCAGCCAGGTGTGAAGTGCAGGAGCACGAGGCCTTGTACAGCGTTCCCACGTGGCAAGGCCTCCGGAGACTGCTGCAGGTGCCAGGTGCTGTGCGAGGTGGAGGCTGGACTCCCCTCTCTGTCCACTTCCTTCCCTCTTCATGCCTGGAGCTTGGCTCCTCCAGACCTCAGTTTCCTCCTGGAGTGTGCTGAGAGGTTATCTGGTGCAGAGCGTCAGGAACAGGTCTGCAGCGGCGGGAAGCGGCAGTGGCGCTTCTGTCCACAGGGCTGTGGTTGGTGGCTGGAGAGGGGACAGCGTAAGGCTCTGCTAGGACCCTGGGTGGATGCACATGCGCGCTGTGCCTGCACCTCCCCCTGCTTTCCTAGGAAGCGCTGTCCTCGCCGAGGGCCTCTCGTGGAGGGACGCCTTGCTCTCGTAGGGTTTGCGTCCGTTTTTACTTTTAGAGTGCTGAGAGTAGAACCCCGGACCTTTGAACACTCAGCACAGCTCCATCTCTGAGCTGCACCTCCAGCCTCTAAACATACATTTCCACAAATGATTTCAAGCACGTGGGAAGTGAGAGCGACCGGGGGACGGCCACGTGCTACCACGGCACAGCTTGGTGCTTTGCTGAGGTGAGGTGGCACCGGAATCTGTTCTCATCTTTTTTTTTTTTTTTGTCTTTTTGAGACAGGGTCTCACTATGCAGTTCAGGCTGGCCTTGAGCTCACTTTTGTAGCCCAGGCTGGTCTCGAACTCACACCGATCCTCCTGCCTCGACCTCCCAAGTGCTGGGATTATAGGCACGCGCCACCACGCCCTGCTCTCTGTTTTCATCTGGAGGAAGGAAACTTTGCAAATAGACTCAAGGCCCCTGCACGCTCCTGCTCGTCCCTCTCCCTCTCCTCCTTTGAGGTGACGATTGTCCTGTCCTAGGTTAAACGTTTTTCGGGGTGGGGGGATTGAACTCCAGACCTTGTGCTCGCAGTGCCCCTGAGCTCCATCCAGGCCCCCAGGCTAGCCTTGAGCTTGCAGTCCTCCTGCCGCAGCGTGAGCCCTTAGTTCCTGTGTGCTTTGGCCTGGGTTTAGCCCCACGAGCAACATTTTTCACTTGGCTTTGTGTCTTGAGCTTGGTGCAAGTGGAATCACCTGTGTGCACTCTGCGGGCAGCTGTGCTCCTGCCCATGCCCCAGGTTGGCCTCACCCCTCTTCTTGGCTGCATGCTACTCTGCTGCTGGACTCTGTCACTGAGTGTTCTCTCATCCAACCTGTTGAGGTCACCCCAGAAGTTCCCAGGACCTAGAGGTGTGGGCCTCCTCTCGGGTGTCCTCCCCGAGGCAGAGCTCCTGGAGGCTCAGGCCCAGGGTGGGGTGCGGGCTCACAGGGAGCCAGCTGGCGGCTCTCCTGAGGCCGCCGCCTTGGCTTCAGTAATCTGCGGAGCCTCTGCTTCTGGACCTGCCTTGCCCCGGTTTTTTGCAGCACCTCCAAGACCACTGCTGGGGTGTGTGTGTGCAGGAAGGGGACAGCAGGACAAGGTGTGGTGGCTACAGAGAGCAGGTTGTGGAGGCTGCTGTCCCGCCTCCAGGGCCACCGGAACTCTGGGTCGCTGCACGGCCAAGCAGGTGACAGCAGGGGTACGACAGGTGATGACAGGCTGTGCTCCTAGCAGCAGGCTGGCGCTGGGCGGGAGGGGCTGCTGAGCTCCAGCGTGAGGACCGCTAAGTGCCTGAGAAGTGCTGTGATTATTTTAAATTGCTTAAGTGGTTTTTTAAGATGGCCCTAAGCGTCCCAGGGACACAGACATAAAATCAATTAGGAAAGTACAACAAGCTGGACTGGGAAGGCAGGGCTCACGCCTGCTCACGCCCAGTGACACAGGATGGGTCTGTCGCCACCTCCCAGCCCTGCTCCAGCTCTGCCGGCCGTGGGATCTGCTTCTCTCTCCTTCACCTGAGGCCTTGAGATCATGGTGATTCTCCTGCCTCAGCCTGCCCAGTGTGCTGGGATGCAGGTGTGCGCCGCCATGCTGGGCGTTGGCTCTCAGTGACCGAAGGGGTGAGGGCATGGCTGATGTTCTGCCCTGCTTCAGTATTGAAGGACCCAAGGGGCACGACCTGGGCCCCTCGCAGCAGGATCGGTCTGCTGTCACGGCGCAGGGGCAGGGGCTGCATGCTCGCTCTCCCCTCCCAGCCCTGCTTGGTGCCCTGTGGCCAGCCCAACCTGGCCTCTGTGTGGCCTTGCATAGCTGGTCGGGAGTGATGTCACTCAGCTCTTCGGTGGATCCCCACAGAACCTGTGGGAAGAGCCAGAGTATCTTTTCAACAGAAGCCGACATGGGTTCCTCTGAGAAGGAGCTGAGCCACCTGGCTATCAGGCCACAGGCATGTGTTTCTCCCTGCTGGCATCACGGGGGTGTGGCTCCCTGGGGGTACCCCAGCCCTGTGTTCAGGGGCAAATGCTTACCACAGATCTGCTCCAGGCCCCATGCTGCTGTGGAGCCGGGAGGCAGCTCCGTAGCTTTGTTTGGTTTCCAGTTCAGTTACGATGTGCATGTTTGTGTTCACTGTGGGGTTTGTCACCTGTGTGTGGCTCGGGGCTTTCAGGACTTTCAGGCACCTGCACAGGTGGCTTCTGGATATTTCTTAAACACCGCTGTAGGGGTGCAGGGCCTGTGGAGGATGGGGACAGTCTCCAGTCATGCTGTATGATCTTTCACAGGGACTTTCACGTCACACGGCCTACAGCCTGGGGGGACAGCTGCTGTATTTCACAGATGCGAAAACTGAGGCCCAGAGGAGTTAACGTGTGCAAGGCCCTGCAGGCAGAAGCACCTCTGGGCTCAGAGTCAGGGCCCAGGCCGGGGGCCTAGAGCTCTGCTCCACCGGTGCCGGGAAGTCACAGGCAGGGCTGTTTGGGCCCCAGTAGCTGGCATGAGACTCCGGAGGCTGCTGAAGGTGCCCTGCAGGCTGGATTCTGGCGGCCCTCCCTCCTTCCCTCTCCCCCTGAGCAGGGAGTCCCTCATTCCTTCCTGTTGCTGAGGTTAATAAAAGCCAATCTGTTTATTGTGGCTTTGGAAGAAAACAGAAAAGCATAAAGAAGAGATAAAGATTGCTCAATTATCCCACTGTCCACTGCCAATTGCCCCACTCCTTGACAGCCTCTGAGCTCCCTCCTCACCCTTCTGTGTAATTTACCCAGTGAGACTGCAGCCTCTGTGCAGTTCTGGAGCCAGCGCTTGTCCACCAGACTACGGCGGTGAGCGTTTTCCGATTTCCCCACACACTGTCTCAGATGAGGTGCCGAATGGCAGCGTAAGCACCCGGCAGGGGCCCTGGCATCGGGAAGGCCCCAGGCCAGTGGCGGCTGTGAGGCTGTGAGGCTGTGCGGTCTGGGGGCCTCTTGTCCGTCGGGTGTCGTCGTGACCGTGCAGCCTCCAGCTGGGCACAGGGAGCTGGCGTGGGCAGCCTCCTGAATTGGAACAGTTATCCTGGGAGAGCCAGGTGCTCAGGTGAGCTCCCCCAGGCTGGGTGGGGAGGTGGACGTGCCAGGTGGAGTGTGGGAGGCAGAAGCAGGTGTCCTGGAGGTGTTGCGGGTGTGGGGCCAGCGCGTGGCTTTACTTTCTGCCCACTGGGAGGGCAAGCGCCCAAAGCCCTGGCAATTAAGCTCATGGATTTAAGCCAAATGTGTTGGCCAAGCAGGAGGCAGGCAGGGGGCCTGGCTGCAGGAGGGGGCAGATCTCGTAGGCACCATTGGCTCTGGACAGGTGGTAGCATGGCAGGATGGGCTGCAGGAAGCAGGTCAGCTCTGCTGTGGACCCCCTTCCTGGCCACACACAGCGCGGCCTTTCCTGCCCGCACTCACTGCCCCTTCCACCGTGGTCCTGGGCTCACTCCAACTCTTGCTGCTTCCATCTGCTGACCTGTACACTCCATGCCCCCCAGAAAGCTGCCCTTGCAGTACCCACAATCCCCCTGCTTCTCCCGTGCGCCTTTGGACCTGGAGGTATAACGCGTGCACAGGGGGAGAAACATTTTGGATGCACCCCAGGGAGCTGTTAGGATGCGTGTTCCTGAGCCACTGCGGCCGCCCCTCCTGGCACCCCAGGGCCTCCGAGCCCTCCTGGCCAGCGCCCTCCCTCCCAGGGTATCTGCAGCCCTGCTTCCAGCGCATCGCCGGGCACGGGCTCTGCACTCTGGCTGGCTGCTACTGCTCACCTCATCGGTGAGGCCCATCCAGGGGCTTGAGGCATGGGGAGCTCGCTCCTCTCTTCCTCTGCAGTGTCCCATCGTGTCCCTGTCTGGATCATTCATCATTTATTTACCTGTTCTGCTGCTGCTGGACACTGGGGCTGAGTCCAGCATCCAGTGCTAGGAAGTGGGCCGTGCGCAGCCGCGACCGGCCTGTCTCTCGGAGGCCGCGAGCCCTCATTTCTGTGCCTGTGTGTGTGGCTGCTGGCGCACGGGATGCGCAGGGCCGGTGGCCAGTGCTGGAGGAGGGTGCACTGGCACTACAGACAGGCTGTGTCTCTGTCCTTCCCACAGAGGCACCTAGTGAAAGAGATCGGTACATCTATGCACTGGCCTGGGCCTCCCGGCCCCACTGACTAGGCAGCGAGACTGAGCCTCCTCTAGACGGCGGTGGAGGGCGGCGCCGCCGTGCTGGAGCCCGTGCTCGCTCCGCGGTTCTGGGCGGTGTGAGTCTGCAGCCGCTTGCTCTTTTTCAGCTCGCCCACTTCGCTCTCACTTGGCCTCCGACTCCAGTCTGGGGGCCGTTGAGTTACATCTCGTGGTGACCCAGTTAGCTCCTGACCCAGCTGGCTCCTGAAGGATCCTTCGGCTTTCGTCATCTGGAGCCTGTGCCCCAGAATTGGGAACATCCAGGCTGGGCAGGGCCGCTTACGGGCACAGCAAGCTTCTGGCGCCACTGAGGCTTATCCTTGCTGTTACCTTTGCGGAGTTCTTCTGCGTGGAGTCTGGCCACCCTGGGAGGCGTGGGCCTGCCATTGCCATCTGATACGCTGAGTGACAAGCAGGATGCTCAGAGCGGCTCCTCTGGGCCCCAAGAGACTGACTGAGAAGCCTGAGCTCCAGGAGCTGCAGTGTCTCAGGCAGGCTGGAGCAGAAGGGGGCTGGAGGGAGGCCAGGAGCCCTGCGAGGCTGGTTCTGGGCCCCTTGGGGAACCGGAAGACTCTTTCAGTGTATTGATGGACTGAATGGTCTTTGAAAGGCCAGAAAGATTTGTCAGAGTCCTGGGGCAGTCCCTGGGTCAAAGTTTACCACTGCCCCGGGGACTGCTGTCCACAGTCCTGAACCCGGATTCCCTCGGGAGGCCTGTGAGCTGCAGCAGTCTAGTGCTGGCCTGAGGTCCTCGGCTGCCATTCACACAGGGAGCCGGGCATGTGGCTGGGCAGACGGTGCGGGTGCCTTGATATTTTAATGGAAGCCTGGAGACACGGTTGCTCTCTCTGCTGCGCTAACAATGTACGGAATAAATAATTCAGCGGTGCCTGTGTTGTGCCTGCTGTCCTCGCCCACGGGGGTGGCCACGCACGTGCTCACACACGCAAGCTGCTGGGTGGGCCTGAAGCTGCTGGCACGGGCTGGTGGCTGCACCGGGGGCAGCATTGCCATTTCCGAAGGGCCCTGGTTCCTCAGCCCTGGTGACTTGGCTCCCTCCAGCCATCCCCGAGCAGAGATTAGCAGGACTCGAGCCCAATTGCTCCGGGGTGCAGTGGTTAAGTGGCACTTAGAGGTCCATTTGTCCTCACAGCAGCCCGAAATGCCAGCGACCTGGGGGAAGGGACTTTGTTAATGGCAGGTGCCCTGGGCAGCCATTGAGTGGGGTCCCTGTCGCTCAGCAAGCAGTTTTAGAGCTCTGAGTTGGGGCAGGAGACAGAGCAGGTTGGGCATGCAGAGGTTGCCAGAGTGAGTGAATCTGGGTGCTTCCTGGGTGGAAAGGAGCAAGGCGTATGTGACCGATGGGTCACTGCTCAAGTGGAGGCGTGGTGAGGGCCTAGGGCTCAGACAAAGGGAGTGTTTGACTAGGGGTGCATGGCATGGCTTCCTGGAAGAAGTGGCTGGGGTCTTGTAGGCGCAGAGGGAGCCATGACAGTGTTCCCAGCAGAGAGAGGGCAAGGCGCTGGCACAGGAAGCGAGGTGGCTATTCACTGGGGAGGGGCTGGGTCCTGGGTCCTGCAGAGTGGTGTGTGGTGGGGCTTGGCCTTAGCAGTGTCCCAGGGCATGGCTAAGAGCAGTCAGGAGATGGTGGAGCAGTCCAGATTGGAGGCAACAGTGGCTCCAAGGTGGCCTTGAACACAGTGACTTTTTTTTTTTTTTGTCTTTTTGAGACAGGGTCTCGCTATGCAGTTGAGGCTGGCCTTGAGCTCACTTTTGTAGCCCAGGCTGGTCTCGAACTCGCACCAATCCTCCTGCCTCAGCCTCCCTAGTGCTGGGATTACAGGCGTGAGCCACCACGCCCGGCTTTTTGTTTCTTTTTTATGTAGTTAGTATAGGGTCTGCAGGGTCTCACTACACAGATAAGGCTTGTAGTGATCCTGTTTTCAGCCTCTCCAGCGCTGGAATTACAGGTAGGCACCACCACCACACCTAGTCTCCATTGCATTTCAGTGTGTCCCGGGGGCAGGGCCAGCACAGCACACCAGGGATGGAACCCCAGTGCCCGCATCTACCTAAGCAGGCACTTTAGTCCTCTGAACTATCTGGCTGGCCCTCAGAGTGACCTTTGCTGATCCAGTTAACTGGGGAGTAGGTGAGTACTCCTTATGTGCCAGATGCTGGCCTTGATTGTGGCTGCAGCAGCTGATAAGAGCCACGCAACCCTCACCCACGTGGGGCGGAGCTCATGGAGGGCAACACCTGTGGACATGGTTGGTGATGATCCAGGCTCCAAGGGGTTGGGGTTTGGGGGAAGTTCAGGGGAAGGGGGGCTCTGTGCAATGGAGGCAATGGGAGAAGGCCTGGGAAAGGGGCATCTGGACAGGTCAGTGAGGCGGAAGCTGGGCCCGATGGCATTTCCGGAGGCAGGGAGAGCCCGGGCAAGGGCCTCGAAGGCAGGAATGTGCCTGGCCCCTTTCAGGAGCACAGCAGGAGGCTGTTCAGAGAGCAGGGGACAAGGTGGCTGGGACTGGGTCAGCGGGCCCTTGAGGTTCCCAAAGGACCTTGACTTTGACCTCAGGAGTGGGGGGTGGTCTCTAGGGCTTAAGCAGGACAGGCCCTCTGTGGCTGGTAGGCTGGTACGTGAGAGTGGGGGGTGTAGCTGCTCCCCCTCTCCCTCCTTCTCTTCCCCTTTGTCCTAGAGGGTCACAGGCCCCAGCTCTGCTCCACAGAAAGCCCCAGAGGCATCTGGGGTGTTGGCAATTCTGTGCAGCACAGTTTCTCTAGCTCTGGACCTTCTGAGACTGCCAGGTGGACCCTGCTCAGGGCCCTCCCTGAGCCTGTTTTCCTCACCCATAAAATGGGTATTGTGACAGATGTCTCCCTCTCGGTGACATGAGGTACCAAGGGAAGGAAGGCACCTGGGACTGCAGCTGTGCGAGCCCACGCACGGATGGAGGGATCTGCTCAGAGTGGACACAGAACACAGATGCTTAGGGAGTGCTGGCTGCAGGAGGTAGCCAGACACGGGTCCAAGCAGTGCAGGGAGAGAATGAGGGCGAGGGTCCATGGAGCTGCCAGAGGTGGCAAGGTGGGGAGTGCCCTGGCCTGGGAGGGTGATGCCGTGAGATGCTCAGTGCCCTGGCCTGGGAGGGTGATGCCGTGAGGTGCTCAGTGCCCTGGACTGGGAGTGGGGGCTAATCTCGGTTCCCAGGTATTCCAGAGAAACTGGAGGCCCTGGCTCCTCTGCTGCTCCTGGAGGAAAGGAGGAGGGTAACTGCCTCAGACAAGGATGTGTTGATCAAGGGGCTCCTGGGGGGGCTGCTCTGGTGGGCATGCGGAGCAGAGAGGCTGCAGGGCCAGCACCGCGACGTGGTTATAGAGTGGTAGGGGGTGGAGAGCGGGCACAAGGAGGGTCCGTTGAATTTCATTCTGTGTTTTATCATTTGTTGGATAAATAACCTTCATTAAGATGGAAAGTGGGTGGACGGACAGGGAGAAGTTTGATTAATTTTTGGCTGGGTTCTCATTTGTTAATTTTCTTTCTATTCAGCACAATTATTAAATCAAATTACAAATGCTGCCATGTCCTCCCTGGGCACGAGTTGCCCGCAGGGAGCCATGCTGGTCCCCTTAAGCCCACTGTGATCAGGGGCAGCTGGGGCACAGGGGAGGGCTCCTCACTTCTCCAGAGAAGCCCCGCCCCTGTTGTTCTTGGGGGCTCCAGAGGAGGCCTGGATGCCAGGACAGGTTCAGTGGCCAGCCTGTGCTTCCCACCAGCAGTGCCAACGGGGCAGCTGGGGCCTGGAGGCTCAGGCAGGGGCCAGGTGGGCTGTGTGCGCAGCTGGGGCGCCCTCGGTCCCACCCTGGCTGCCACCTCTGCCACGGCCTTTTCACCTGCATCTGTTGGACCTCTTCCAGGTCTGCCCTGCCAGGCCACTTTCCTGTCCTGGGCCAGCTCTGCCTGGGGCTGACGGGGACAGCGTCACCACCTCCTGCGTGCAGAGGTAGCTGAGTTCTGGCTGCTTGTGGGACAGTGAGATTTGGGGGCTTGTGAACACGTTTGTGCTCTGCACAATGCATTATCTGAGCTGCCCTGAGTCTGTGCAGTGTGTGTGTGTGTGTGTGTGCGCGCGCACGTGTAGGTGCGTGTTGGTTTAGTCAGGCAGGTCTTGCTGTACGTGCTGTGAACACATGTCCAGGAAGCCCGAGCTGTGAAGGCGTGATCAGGAAGACGCTTACGCACATCTGCGTGTGCTCCCTGGTGTGTGGGGGTAGGAGCCCCAAGGTCTCCTGTGTGCTGGTGTGCTGGAGCGGACTCGCCTGCTTCAGAGCACCCTGCGTGCGTCTCTGTCTCTGCGTGTGCCCATGTGTGGGTGGGCATGGTGAGGGTTTGCGTGTGTCGGTGTACCCACCTTTCCGGGCTCCTCTGGTGGCGTGAACGTGGCGTGGAGCTGTCCTGGCCTTAGCAGCTGTGAGGGTGCTGGACGCGTCCCCACCCCCGCTTGGGTCCACGCCGCCCTGGCCCAGTGCCACCCCACCCCCTCCATAGAGGCCATTCCCAGCGATCTTCAGACTTTCCTGTCCCCAGCCTACCCTGGATATTTCCCTGCCTATACTGGAGGAAGAAGGCTGGGCAGATAAGGGGTGTGCCAGGCAAGGCAGGTGGTGCCAGGGGTGGGCACCCCTTCAATCTATGGCCCCAGGGGCTCAGCCCCAGCAGCTCGCTGTTAGGGGCAGCTAGCTCCATATCAGGCACAGACGGCAGAGGTATGCGGTACAGGTCACATAAGGGGACAAGAGGGGCTGTGGGTGAGGAGACGAGAAGTGGGGGCTGCTTTAGGGAGGCCCTGTGCTTCCTTTGAGTAGGGGATCTGATCAGAGAGGTGAGCAGAGTGGGAACAGAACCCAGGAAAGCTGGCAGCCACAGGAGCTGGAGAGGGCGGTGTGCGTGCAGCTGGTGAGAGGCCCCTGTCAGGGACACCATGGGGGAGGGCTTCCTCCCTGCATCTAAGGCACTCCCATCCCAAGTGGGCTGGGTGGGGGCACCCTGGAGTCACAGCTCTCAGGCCTGGCAGTGGGTGTTGGAGTGGTGCAGGGCACAGGGCAGCCCTCGAGTCCTGAATGACCGCTGTCTGCTCTCTGGCAGGCCATACCCAAGCTCTTGCTCCCTGCCCCACAGGGATCCAGAGGCCGGGGTTTGCCAGAGCAGGCTTTTCCTGTCTCTGGCTTTGTGGGACATTCGGGGGCCTGAAGGAGGACTGGGAAGAGGGGCCAGTGCCCAGGGGTGCTCCACTCTGCGTGAAGCATCAGCTCAGGTCACAGTTGCTGGAAATGGGCCACATTGGTCCCTGACAGGGAGCCTGTGCCCTTCCCTCAGCCTCCTCATTGCACAGAGGTGCCAGTGACCCTGGCCGTGGGTGTGGAGGGACGTGGTGGCCTGCGGTGCTAGTCCTGGCGCCCGAGCAGAGCACTGCATCTGGAGTCTGAAGAACCCCACCTTGAAGACGTGGGCAGCAGCTCAGACCTCAGGCTATCAGGATTAATAGAGTGAGGACAAGCGAAGGGCTCTGTCGCTGTGCAGTCCAGGGAAGGCACCTTGGAGGGGGATGCAGTGTGGAGGGGGGAGGGGTGTAGGTGTCGCCACTGGGCCGCAGGCTATGGCGGACTCCTCAGCCTGCCAGGCACTGTCCTGCTCGCTGCCGTATTGCAGTATCTGGCTTCCTGTGGGCGTGTGGAGTGTGGATGCAGCCACCACACTGAATGGGACATTTGGA
Source organism: Myocastor coypus (assembly GCA_004027025.1). Classification (NCBI taxonomy): domain Eukaryota; kingdom Metazoa; phylum Chordata; class Mammalia; order Rodentia; family Myocastoridae; genus Myocastor; species Myocastor coypus. The sequence continues at coordinate 15,495 of PVJA010023762.1, read as the reverse complement.
GGCTCCTGTAGTGGACAGAAGTTGTTCCCAGGTAGGTGCATGAGGGCTGACCAACAGTACAGTAGGTATTTACCTTTCTGTAAATTTCATTTTCATGCATTCATTTATCTTTGCTGTCGCTGATGCAAGGTCTCTCTCCCCACTTGGCACCTGTACTGGTCCTCCTGTCCCAGCCTTCCCAGCTCTAGGATAACAGGTGTGCACCACTATACCTGGTTTGGGGGCCTGGCATGACGTACAGTACTGGGGATCGAACTCTGGGCCTTGAGCTTGCTGGGCAGGCGCTGAGACCACCGAGCTATCTCCCCAGTCCCAGTATGTTATAAAAGTGTGTGTCAGAGCCAAATGGAGCAATGAGAAGGCCCAACGAAGATGGCTCAGAGGACCCACTGAGGTTGCGCCCTCTGTGAGCCAAGAACCTCTGAAACAAGCCAACGTTATTTAGGATGGTCAGTGCGATCTCATGCGTAATCACCTTAGCAAAAAGAGGACCACATGCTCGGCCAGGATCTTCATTAGCTTCCATCCCTCTTCCCATCACAGGGCTCACTTAGGGGCCAGTCAACAGCATAACAAGAAAGGGAGAAAGCAGTAAGCAGAGAGTCCACAGGTGAAGCTGCCACACCGCAGCTGTCCCCGGCCCCCACTATACTCCGTTTCCTGAAACACCAGTTAGGCTACACCAGTATTTAAATTTTACAAAAGTTTATTCTAGTAAGAGACCTGCTATCATGCATTCTCCAGAGACTGCTTGTTGCTTCAAACACACCTACCTCATACTCGTGCTACTTTCTTATTTGTGTTTTGGGGTTTTGGTAGCTGGCTGTGATCTTACTACACGGGCAGGGCTGGTCTTGAACTTACATTGAACCTCCTGCCTCCACCTCGCAAGTGCTGGGGTTGCAGGCATGCGCCACCATGCCTGGCTACTCCTGCCACTTCCTGGAGCAGTTCTGGAAGACTGCTTTGGTAAGCGTCTTACAAAGCATGGCCAGCAATATGGTGAAAAGTTCATAAAAACACAGCGCGTCCTCATCTGCCTTATTCACCGGGTCTGGCCCTGTGAGGTTCCTGGATCCTCCCCAAAGCCACAATAACCACAGAAGCTAAACCTGTGTCATTCAGGACATGGAGGCGACCATGGCAGCATAGCCACGCACTCAGCAAAGAGGACTCTGGAACCACGTCAGGAAGTGGCAGTCTCCATGTGGTTAAGCACTCGGGTGAGGGGCGGGCTTGGGGGCGGATGGTAAAGCATCTTTCACTGCAATAAAGTTGTCTTTAAAAATGTAAACCCTGGGGCCTGGCGGGATGGCTCAGTGGTTTAAAGTGCCTGCTTGGGAAAGCTTGGGCAGCTTCAGGGACTGCGGTTCGATCCCCAGCACCACATGCTGCGCCAGCCCTGCTCTTGGGGCGGGCTGAGCCAGCCATAAGAATAAGTGAATAAACAAATAAAGGTTCTGAAACAAGAAAAAAAAAAATGTAAACCCTAAAAAAAAAAATGTAAACCCTCACTGCATTCTCCAATTGTGACTCTACACCCCACACCATCCCTGCCCTCCATGGGAGGGGATGGGGGTGCTCTGGGGGCTGCGCCGGAGGAGGCAGCCATGCAGGGCTGAGGATGGGAGATGACCAGAACAGTGCTTCCGCCTGGCAGGGGAGTGCGACACGGATGCCACCTGCACGTGTACAGCGTGCTCCGGCTTCCAGATGTGGCCAGCTGCGCGTGCTGATGTTTGCGGCAGACCATGGGGCTGGCCAGGCTACCTGCTTGGGCAGGCGCTCAGCTGACTCCAGCTGCAGTTAGAGCTGTCCTCATGATCTCCGGGGGAGGGGCTGGGGCAGATGAGGACTCAGGTGGTTTTCTTGTGGCATTGGGGGTCTGTGGACCCTCAGGCGCCTGGTGACCTTACAGGCGTGGGAGGGAGCCGGCAGCTCCTTGGAGAACCCGCTGGCCTTGCTCCCAGCTCCCTGGCTTCTGGTGATCTCAGAGGTTAGGCATGTTCCGAGTGTGGTCCAGGAGGACCCCTGGGAGCTGGAGGGCGTGTGTTTGAAGAGGTCACACTTCTGTATCTTGGTAGCCATTCCCAGCTCACCCACAGTCACCTTTCCCTGGACTGTAGCACCTCTCCTCTCAGGCTGTAGCCACTACCTTCTGTGTTTCTTTCCTTCACTGCTTCAATCTGCCACGGGCTTGTGGCCTCAGGACCTTTGCACCTGTGGCCCCTTTCTGCCTGAAATCCTCTTCCTGCTTTCCTCACCTGGCGACTGTCAGCTTGGCGTCCCCTTCTTGGCCATTCTGGCAGGCCCACACTCGTTCCAGCTATCCTAGCCCTGGCACTTCTGGGGTTGTGGTTGTGTGGCATTGGTGTGTGTGGGGGCCTAGGGCTGTGTCTCCTAGGACTTGGCCCTGCCAGGACAGAGGTCCTGCAGTCCGCGCCTGCTCGCTGTGGATCCTGGTGCCTACCCCTGTGCTGGGGGTACACAGAGGAGGCACCACAGTATGAAGTACGAGAGAAAAATACAGCAAGCTTTCCAAGTTGAAAACAGCTTACTACAGTAAAGCACAAATAGCCGCAAACACCCTCAGAATCTTACCCTCACTGCAAACCCCACCCGTCGCCCTTGCCACTTCCTGAAGAGGTCGTGAAGTCTTCTGTTGTGTCTTTGTGGCACAGTTGTGGCTGCTTCATCATCCTGAGTTGGTTCAAAGCATTTACCTTTCACAGTTGTTTTGACTTGGGAGAGCAGCCAGGAGCCGTGGAGAGCCAGGTCCAGGTGGGTGAGGATGCCGCAATGCTTTGATGAGCCTGTATCTCCATCAGGTGGTGCTTGGCAGCAGTGCCCGCTGTTGCACCTTGTGAAGACGCTGGCCAAAGAGGATGTCCTGGGGCCCGGCGGGATGGCTCAGTGGTCTAAAGCGCCTGCTTAGGAGAGCTTAGGTGGCTGCAGGGTCCGCAGTTCGATCCCCAGCACCACATGCTGTGCCAGCCCTGCCCTCAGGGCAGGCTGAGCCGGCCATAAAAATAAGTAAATAAACAAACAAAAGTTCTGAAACAAGAAAAAAAAAAATTAAATTTAAAATTAAAAAAAAAAGAGGAAAAAAAAAAAAGAGGATGTCCTGAGCCGCTGCAGAAAGCAGCAAGAGCGACGGGATGAGTGTGTGGGAGGCGAGGGGTGGCTTCAGGGTGGGTGGGGGGCCACCAGGGAGGCAGAGAGCAGGCTGGTGGGCAGCCTGGGCGGAGTCAGTGAGTCCTGGCTGGATTCGGGTTGGGCTTCAGAGCAGAGGCTGCAGCGTGTGCTGGTCAGTCAGGGTTGGGCCTGGGAGAAAGGCTCTGGCCCGCACAGTGCCCAGCGCTGTGGCTCAGGTGTGGGAAGGGTGGCTGGGAAAGGCCTCGGAGGACCTGGGCTCCGGAGCGCTGCGCTGGAGCTGCGGCTGCGGTTCTCCTTAGGTGGTCACTGGGTGGGAGCCTGACCAGGCTGTATCCTCTGCCTCCTGGGGGATGGGCCCTGGGTGAGAGCGGCCTTCAGGGCCACGAGTGGGCAGATCGAAGCCTCGCCTGGGTGTGAGTGTAGGGACAGGACCCAGCACGGAGCCTCTCCGAGGAGTTGAGGAGGAGGCAAGACTGACAGGGCAGGGCAGGCAGGGCTGCGGAGCTGGAGTCGGGTTATGCAGGGCAAATGCCACCTTGGGCGGCGGGGCAGGACGGCTGGCTGGGGCGCACACATGCGGCCCCCGGCAGGAGTTGCCTCCCAGTGCCTGCAGGCTGCCCCTTCTCCCCCTGCCCAGGAGTCCCCACAGCAGTCCCTAGAGCCCTGTGGGGTCCTGTCCCTGCCCGCCTGCCTTCCTGCCTGGGCGGCCAGCCTGGCTGGGTCTGGCTGTGATATAAATCACTATGTGATGGTGATGTGACTTTTATCGGCTCACGTGTTCAATAATGCTAACCCATCCCATTCTATCATCTTATATTAACACAGCACCATATATTACTGGCGCCACACATTAACTGGCCCTGGAACTCCACGGGCGCTGTGGTTAATTCCTCCAGGGCTCTGCCCAACCAGTCCGTGAGCTGCTCAGGTGTGGCTGTCTGTCAGGGGGCATCTTGGTATGTGGGAGGACCCCCAGGGGGTTTGGGGGGGAATGGGTGGAGAGCATTCAGCATTCCACACAGATCTGGGTTTGAATCCCACCTCATCTGGCTTGTGGCCTCGCCTGCTGCCCAGGCCCAGCCCCGCCCCACCCCAGCTTGCTCATGATCCTGAAGCCGTCTGGCTGGCCCCTCACTCTGGAGCAACCTCTCATCTGCCCAGCACAGTGAGGACTGGCAAGCAGGGTGACTTCTGCTAAGACGCGTCACCTGCGTGTGAGAGGGCAGTGGTGGCTCCTGACACCTACGCCTTCTTGCCCTCTTTGCAAGCTCCATGCCGTTGTGCCTCGGGGTACCCTGCCAGGGAGCTTGACGAGACCCAGATAGATCCTCATGGAGGCGCCTGCCTGAGAGATGAGGGGGCTGAGCCTGAAATCACAGCCGCCAGCTCCTCCCAGGTCCTGGGAAATTGGGCGTGAGGCTCTGTGAGGAGGGGTGCGGGGGGCTGGGACCTGCGGGCTGCGGCTGTGCCTCCACTTCCTGCCAGGCCACGGGGCCTCTCCTGCTGTCCACTGCCCCCCCCCCAGCCTGTGTGCATCACTCTGACAAGGTGCTGGAGTCAGCGTGTAAACCCTGCCAAAGTGAGTGTAATTCATTGATCTACGTCTCGCTTATGAAACAGGACAGGGGCTGATTTGAGGATCTTGTTTGCTGTCGCGGTGTGGCTGCTCTGCCCGCCTGCGTGACCTTATCTGCTGCCCGGCCCTGCACTGCCTCCACTTGTCCTGGGCTGTGCAGCCCGAGCCCCTCTGCTCTCCAAAGCCTTGGCTGGGGGTGGTCTCCCAGACCATGGAAACAGATGATGTTTAAAAGAGCGAGTCAAGGACTGAATAAAGAAGCTTCCTGGGGGAAATATTTGTTCCAGAGCCTGGTGGTATGCCCGTCTCTTTCACTCCCAGATGACATAATTCAGAACAGGCCTGGAAATCCGTCCAAGTATCACTAGTCACCCCAATAGGAGGCTGGGTGGGTCCAGGTGGGGCACAGGGACAGGCCCACGGTGCCTCCTGCAGGGCTGCTGTGGACATATCGGGGCCGCAGGGCAGCAGGGCCTGAAGAGGGAGATCTCGGAGCTCCATCCACACTGCCGGCCCACTCACTGCCACCACACCACCAGGTCCCCCACGTGGGGTGTCCGGCCACGCACAGATCGGCGTGGCCGAGAGCCTCAGTTGCTCCTCCATTTCCGTCAGTGGCAGTGCTGCGGAGCCTGTCCCTCAGGCAGGGCTGCCGAGGGACAGCAGTGTCCCTTCCCATTTCTGAGCATCTGCCCTGAGCCCAGGCATCTGAGGAGCCAGGGAGGCAGGTCCGTGCCTGCACCTGCATCTTAGGGGAAGCCGGCTGCTGGGTGGAGGAAGCTGGCGAGAGCCTCGTGTAGGAAACAGTCGAGGCCACTCCACCGGGCGGTGGGGCAGGGGCGGGCATGGCGACAGCTGTGAGAGAGGCTGGGACGGGCACAAGCTGGAGGGCACCGTGTGACCTGGGCACCTCCTGCGTGAGCTGGAAGGGCCCCGCTGCAAGGCTGCTGGGGGCTGCACAGGAGGCCCGCCTGTCCTGCCTCCTGCCCTCTGCCCGCTACAAGCACCCTGTTCCTGCTGCAGGGTGGCGACTGTGCCACTCTGGTGATTTACTGTGGTGCTGCCACGATGCAGAGGCTGCTGGCGGTGGGGCCCCGCTGGGCCTGGGGTGGGTAGGGGTGGGTGAGTCTCGTGCCCCTCTCTGCACGGCCTGGCCAGGGGCACTGCGGGCAGAGAGGAACAGCATGCGGTTGGGGAGTCAGCAGCCACATGTGGGACAGCAGCCACTAGAGGGGCTGGGGACCCGAATGCAAAGCTCAGATGCAGAAGGCTTGATGATGGAATTTCTAATTAAGTCAATTTCATCTCATTGGAGAGACAGAGGTTTGCATACGATAAGCATGAAATTAATAATTATGTTTAGAAATCAGCTGTTCCTTGAAGCAGAGCCATTTGCACAGCCCTCTGGGGCCCTGGCCCCGTCCCTGCCCTGTCCTTGGTGTTCGGGACAGATGAACCATGCCAGCTCACAGGGTGACTGCCAGGAGAGGAAGCTGGGCTGGGGCTTGGGTCCCTGCCCTGGCAGCTGCCTCACAGGAGGTGTGGGCGGCCCCTGGTGATCTGAGAGCACACGCTCTCCCCCAGCCCCAGAGTCCATGCGCAGGAGGGACCATCCACGTGAGGGGAGACTGAGGGCGCACGTGCCAGCTAATGACACTGGCTGCGCAGTGCATGTCCTGGGTGCAAATCCTGGCTCAGCCACTCACTAGCTGTGCAACCTTGGGTGAGTTCCTTAACCTCTCTGTAAAACCTCTCAGCTTTAGAAACATGTGCCAAGAAGGCCTGCTTCTCAGGGTGCCATATGATTAGAGGTGTTCAGGTGTCCCCAGTCTCTGAGGGCAGCTCCCGGCACACGGTGAGCGCCTCAGAAATGCTTGTTACACTGCAGCTCTGCACAGCGTGTGAGGGTGTGTAAATTGAGTTCAGTTCAGTTCTGCCCAGCAGGCTGGAGAGAGGGTGACCCTGGCCCACCCTGGCTCGGAGGTCCAGACAGAGGACTGTCCCCTGTCCTGGCTGTCCCAGGGGCAGTGGAGCGGGGCTCTGTGGTCACATGCTGTGGTCCTGGGAATTAGTGTGCCTGCGACGAGAGGCTCGAGCATCCGGAAAGTGAGGTGTGAGATGTGTTCGCCGGAGGCAGAGCAGCGCACACCACGGCTGAGGTTTCCATTCCCTGCAGGCTCACCCCTGGAAGCCCACTCCAGCAAGGCTTGTGTTTGTGCCCGTTCACCCTCTGCCTCACAGGATGCGACTCCACTGTGCCTTGCCTGCCCACTGCAGATCCGTGGCTCCCATGGCCTCCCTGGGCGTCGTGGCGCCTCTGAGTCCTCCAGGGAGTCACTTGCCTGTTTCTCTGTCCTGCCTCAACCTCCCTCTGGACTCATCTCCAGGCCTGAACCAGCAGTCACCAGGCTTTGTTATAACGCGAGCTGGGTCTCTGCTGTGAGAGTCACCCCAGTTCCTCTCTGTCCCTTGGCCCTGCTGTCCAAGTGCCACGGCCTCTTGTGAGGCCTCCCCTGCACTTGCTGCCCAGCTCCGGAGACAACGTGAATGGGGGTGACATGCTTCCTCCACGTCCACTGGCCAGGGCCCTCAGCTGCAGCAACCCCTAAGTTTCTGGGGAGGTAGGGCCTGGCCAGCTCCCAGCAGTGAGCTGGGGCCTCCAGGAGCTGGGGCCTTGGGTCTGTGAGCTGGGAAGGTGAGAGGCAGGGCAGGGCATGGGGTCCTGTGGGTCAGGGGCTCCAGCTACAGGGGCCTGAGTCTCAGCCCCGCCTCAGAGGGCCCAGGTCCAGATGAGGGCCTTGCTTGGTGGCAAGAGAGCAGGCACTGGGCACATGAGCCTGTGCTGGTCCTGCCCTCAGGCCTGCGCCCAGGCTGTGGAGAGGAAGGCAGGACCTTGCTGTGGCCCTGCTGGCCGCCCGGGCTTCCTCCTGTGTGGGGAGAGCTGCAAGCTCCACTCTGCCCACCAAGCTGCGTGGGAGGAAGGAGCCTGAGCCCAGAGAGGGCTGTGGGGATGGATGAGGATGGCTTTGTGGTGACCAAGGGGCTTCCTGGGGGACCCTCTGACACCACACTATACCCCTAAGTGCAGGCTGAGGCATCTCACGCTCCTGGGGTGTGATCACCCAGCTCTTGGTGGAAATGGAGGCAGCCAGATGGTGGGGAGGGTGGTCTTTGGGGACCAGCAGTGCAGCCACCTCCATGCTGAGGGTGCACAGGACCAGGCAGTGGGTGGTCTGGGAGCCCTGGCTGGGGCTGTCAGCTTGGGCCTGTCTGACCCACTTGGCCTTGGGCCCATCTGCCCCGTTGTGGGTTTCCGAGGGGAGGCTGTGCGGGGGTGGGGTGCACTGTGGGGATCCCATGCCAGCTGGGATGGGTAAAGCCGGTGTTCAGGGTGAGGGGCTGGCCAGGTGGGTGCCAGCTGCCCCTCAGCTGTCCCTCTTGCCCCTAGATCCCCCAGATCAGCTACGCCTCCACAGCCCCTGACCTGAGTGACAACAGCCGCTACGACTTCTTCTCCCGCGTGGTGCCCTCAGACACGTACCAGGCCCAGGCCATGGTGGACATTGTCCGTGCCCTCAAGTGGAACTACGTGTCCACGCTGGCCTCGGAGGGCAGCTACGGCGAGAGCGGCGTGGAGGCCTTCATCCAGAAGTCCCGCGAGGACGGTGAGTAGGGGCGCAGGTGGCGCGAGCCCTGCCCGCCTGGCTGTCTCTCCGGGGCTCAGTCCCCTTGCTGAGCACCTCTGCCCTGTGGCCACCCTGGGTGGCCCTGGCAGGGCTGCAGATGTGGCAGCCAGTGCAGGGACTTCCCGGGATGTGCCCCTTGCATGGGAACCCTTGGGGAGAGGAAGGAGTGTGCAGGGCCACAGGGCGCCAGGGCAGGCTCCCTAGGAGGCCGATGGTGAGGCGACTGTGCAGGGCCATGGGGCGCCAGGGCAGGCTCCCTAGGAGGCCGATGGTGAGGTGGGGCAGCTAGCCCCTGAAGCTGAGAGGTCTGCGGCCTGGAGGGAGAGGCTGGGTGGTGCCTCAGGTCTGTGGGGCCATGGCAACAGGTGTCCCGAGATGGCTGCGTGGGGGACAGGGCTGGTGCACCTTCTCGCTCTTGGAGGCCCAGTCCCTGTGGAGCCCCTTTGCCCCTCTTTGCCCTGGCTCCAGGACTCTGACTGTGTTTCCCAGGACCTCAGCCCATCCAAGGGGGCAGAGGCAGTGCCCTGCAAGTGTCACCCGAAACCTTCATAAGTCCTGCAAGTGGTGCAGGGAGCTGCCTGGGGGCCTGCAGCCTGTGAGAAGAGTGGGAGGCGGGTGTCAGGGCACGCAAGGACAGGGAGGACCATCCCACCTTGGAGCCAGCTGGGGTGCAGCCCCTGCTCCTGGCCCCTGCAGGCTCTGTGTCCTCCCTCTGTTGCTGTCCTACACTGCCTGCTCCTCTCCTCCGCAGGGCTTGGGGACAGAGATGTGGATAGAGAAGGGACAGAGGACTGAGGCCTGGCCCCTGCTCTAGAGGATGCACATGGCGTCCAGGTGCTCTGTGTGTGGGGGGGTATCTAACCAGGCGTGGGGGAGTTAGAGACAACTGAGTCCTGCTCAGGAATTTTAGGAAGGACTGCACCTGGGAGAAGAGAGCGACCTGCCGCGGCCGGGCACCCCTGCTGCCTGGCCCCAGCCCCGCCGGCCACCCGCCCTGTCCTCGGCGCTCCCTGCCACCTGGGTCATGGTGAGGGCTCGGGCTGGCTGGGCTGTCCTTGGGCAGGGAGCCTCGATGGCTCCCCGGCCCCGCCCGCTGGAGGGGCTTTGATTTGGGGGTGGCTGAGCTGGTGAAAGCTGAGTTAGAAAGCCACGCTGCAGCCAGCCAAATTGAAATCAGAATTGAGCAGTGGATAGGAAGAGGCCGCTGTGCCTTGTAGCCTAATCCCTGCAAAAGATTAAAGATGTCTTTGCCATATATTGTATTGATTCAGCCTCTGAAGTATAGATCATCTGCAGGCAGCTCGGGGGTGGGGTGAGGCAGGGTAGGGAGAGCTGGAGGGCATGTAGGCAGCTGGAGATGCCCAGAAGAGGGGTGCTGGGCAGGGCCCGGGCCCCTCGGCCGGGCTTGTAACGCTGCACGGGCTGCAGTCCTGACAGTTTTATAGTTGAGTTGACTGAGGCTGAGCTGGGACAGGAATCTGTCTTTGTCCTCCAGATCCCCAGGTGACCCCCACCCCAGGGATGGCCCAGTGCTGACCTGGGGACTGACATTACACTTTAAAGGTGGTCCAAGAGGCATGGAGGTACACACCTGTGATCCCCCACTCAGGGAGGCTGAGGTAGGAGAATGTCATATTTAAGCTCATCTGGGAAGTTTAGTAGTTTAGCAACATCCTGTTACAAGAAAGAAAGAAGGAAAGAAAGAGGAATAAAGAAAGAAAGAAAGAAAGAAAGAAAGAAAGAAAGAAAGAAAGAAAGTAAGAAAGAAGAAAAAGACAAAAGGGACACCCGGCCCCCATCAGCACAGGCCCTGTCCCCGTTCACTCGTGCCTTGTACGCCCACGACCCCAGTCCATGCGGCGCTGTCACTAATCCCAGTGACAACCCTGCATGTCAGGTGTTTTCACTGCACTTGACAAGCAAGGAGCTGAAGCTTGAAGGGCACAGCCTGGCATCAGAGGGGCCAGGGCAGGGCTGTCTGGCCTCAGCCTCTGGTGTCATCCTGCCATCTGGCTCATGTCACAGAGACTGTGTGGCCTGTCAGGTCCCTGGGCTCCATCCTGTCTGGCCTCTGGCCATGTGGCCCTGGGACAGTCACTTTGTTTCTTTGGACTCAGTTTCCACTTCTGGGAAATGGGGCAGAGCCAGGTTGTGGTCAGACTGAAAGGTGCCGTTGGTCCTCGATCCCAAGCCAGGGGTCTGGGTTCAGGGTCTCCAAGCAGGAGGACACCTCGTGGGGCATGGCAGGTGGCTCTCAGAGGGCAGTGTCAGGGTCCAGGGGCACCAGGGCAGGGTGTGTGCACGCGGGTGTGCATGCGTGTGGGTGCGTGTGTGCACGCAAGCACGTGCAGGACCATCTGGCGGAGGCCAAGGCCGGGCTGGGAAGCAGAGTCGTCCTCCCTGCTGCCTCTGGGTCTCACCTGCTGGGCAGGCCCTGCCTGTGCCTGGCAACAAGGTGACTGAATCACTGCAGAGGGCCAGACAGCCGGCAAGGGGTGGCAGCTGGCATGGGGCTGGCGGTGTACCTGCTGTGTCCCACAGGCCGATGTGGGCATCTGCTGGCGCTGGAGGCTGGGGCACGAACGCGCTGTCTCCCCACAGCCGTTCCCACCCGAGGGCCTCCTCCGAGCCACGGCTTGCCTGTGCTGGGGCCCGCATCTCACAGACCAGAAGAGGCTGGGTCAGGGATGGCGGGGCTAACCTGGGCCATGTGGAAGCAGTGCTGTCTGGACCCGAGCCCTGTGGATGACAGGCGGTGGGCGCTGTGGGCAGGAAGCATGAATGGCTTCTCCTGCTGACCAGCCCTGTGCCTGCCTCGTCCATGCGAGCTTGTTCAGGTCACCTCCCTGGCTGTCCGCGCAGCTCTGTGATATGAGGCCAGAGGTCACACAGCTGGAGGGCAGCTGGTAGACCCCCACGGGGCTGTGCACATCTGGTACAGGGGATAGAAAGGACACCGGGGACGCTGGTCTCCTGTCCCTCTGGTGAGTGTGGTACACGGGGCACGCCCGGGCCTGGCCCCACTGACGTTCTGAGATGCCAACAGCCAGCCAGGCTGCTGGCCTGACCCCAGCACACCCATGCTGGGGTGGGGTGGCAGGGCAGGGGCCTGGCTCGGGAGGGCCTGCATACTGGCTCCAGGCCCCAGGCCCATTTGGGCCACCTGGGCTCTGTGTGAGTGGGATATGGCGGCTGGGAGATCTGCAGAGTGGGGGAGTGGCTGGGGCTGTTGGCATACAGGCGCCCAGGCCCCACACTGCCCTTGCTGCTGGCCCGCCACCTCTCCTGTTTCTGCTGCAGTCATGCCAGCCTCCTCCTTCTGAAGTCCGCAGGGCCCAGCTGACCTCAGGGCCTTTGCCCTGACTGTCCCAGAAGTTCTTTCCATGATATCCTTGGGACCCACATCCTGGGACTCTCAGGGCCCCTCTTCTCAGAGGCCTCTCTGGCCACTCCGTAGCAACCGCCTCTCCAGTCTGTTGCTCTGCTCCCTGGGCCCTGCTCTGTAGTGTTTTATAGTGCTGGACTCACCCATTAGTACTGGCCAGTTTATGGTTCATGAGGGCAGGATTTTTGCCTGTTTTGCTCTCTGTCACTTCCCTACATAGTAGTTGCTCAATAAATATTCACTGACTGAACAATGGGTTGCAAAATCCCTCTTCCCACCCTGGGGTTCTCCCAGCCTCCCTTGGGGCGGGTGCAACTGTGAGGGTGGAGGATTCTAGGTTAGGTCAGCCTGCCCTGGGGGAACCCCATGAGCTCCCCACTACCCCCACCCTCTGACACACTGAGGTCAGAAATCCTCCCCAGAATCAGGAGGCGTGGCGTGGGCTTCGGAGGCTGTCAAGGTTGGAAATGTGGCACTGGCAGCTCCCCTCTCTCCACTGTGGGCCCTGCCTGCTGGGGAGAAGGGGCTGGGCCTGCCCAGCAGGGCGGGGTGCCCGGTTGTCCCCGGCTAGGTGGGTTTGTCCTGTGTCTTCTGGGAGCCATGTAGGGGTTCCCTCCCTGCTTGTGCAGAGTGGGTGCTCAGTGGCCGCCAGGCGGGGTGGGGTGTGGGCAGGAGGCTCCGAAGAGGCCACGTGGGTGGGGAGCAGACAAGGATGGGCATCAGGGAGCTGGGAGATGGGGCTTGGGAGTCTCCCCACCCTGCCCCTATTCATCTGCTTGGATCACACCTGCCTGACACTGGCCATTGCGACTGCTGCCCCTGCAGGCTCAAGCTCCATGTGTGTCCCCTGCAGCCAGGGCCTGGGCCCAGCGATCCTCCCCATAGACCCCTGCTCCGAAGCAGAGCTGCCTCTTGGTGTCTGCATACTCTTTGCCTCTTCTGTTACCCCAGGGAGCTGGGACCCTACCCAGCTTGCGACCCCAGCAGGTGTGTGTTGTGAACATCATGGCCTGCCCTTTGGGGACCCTCTTTTCTCATCTGGCACAGTGTGGGCATCAGCCGGTAACACAGGGTGGGCATAGTGCCTCCCCGCGAGCAGGGTCCCCATGTCTTATTCCTGACCCCCAAGCACAGGGGCAGGTGCTTGCCAAAAACTGTTTCTTTGGGGTGCTTTTCCAGAGGAGTGCAGGGAAGGGGCACCCCTGGAACCGCGGCCCGTCTTGTCCTCCTTCCACTCCCTGGTTGCCGCCTGTCGCTGCTGCAGGCGCTCCCCGCTAACCCTCCGGCCACCACGCACCAGCTGGAGCTCGTTGCGGAGCCCTGAGATTGGCAAGGTGTTGGCATGAGTGTGACGGCTCAGTGACTGCCAAGTCAATCCTGTCCCATCGTGAAGATGAACCCCCGCGCCAGCCTGGGCCGCCCCGGGGACTTCGCCTGTCCATTCTGATTTCTCTGCTGCTCTGGCCTGTGGCAGGGCGCTGACACCTCTGATGCTGTGGGTCCCCGGGGCTGGTGTCGTCGGGCCCTGCCGCTGTGCCCCCCTGTCTGATGTGCACCTGTCGTGCCCTGCGCCCTGGCCTCGAGGCTGAGGAGGGCGGCAGGAGGAGGTGCGCGAGGCCAGGCTTCCTCAGCTTCCTTTTCAGAACGCTCGAGGTTTCCTAAGGTCTGGGTCTTCCCTCTGTGGCCTCAAGCTTTGCAAATGATTTTTTTTTTTTTTTTCAGTACTGGGGATTGAACTCAGGACCTTGTACTTGACAGGCAAGTGCTTACTCTACTGAGCTATCTCCTTGGCCCCGGCCTCGAGCTTTGGAAGCCCATCCTTCTAGGACACAGTGTCGTCAGTGGTCTGTCAGGCCAGGCTGGGGCCGTGTGCTTCCCTGTGGGTGCCTGCGTGTGGCTGTGCAGGACCCTCTGCACTGTCGCCCTGTCTCCTGGAGGCCCCAGTCCCTCGCTGAACCCGAGAGCAGAAACAGGCTCTGCTCCCCGCAGCCACTCACCCACCCTGCCCGTGCCAAGACTCCGAAGTCTCCTTTGCCTCAACACACGGTTTCCGGGCACCGATTCATGAAACATCCGGCCAGAGGCTGCCAGGTCCCTGCCTCAGCTGCGGCTGTTGCACAGACCTGGGGGCGCTGCCCCTGCTTTATGAGCAGACAACTGTGGCCCGGGCCTCCGCCATGCCCGCATGGGCAGGAGGGGAGATGGGGAGCGGGGAGAAGGGCAGGGATAGGGTGTCGGGAGGGCCGGGGCCTCTCTTCTGCCCTTTACGCCCTGACATTCACAGCCACTCACTTGTCTGTGCAATACGTGTTGAGCACTCGCTGCAGAGCCAGAGACCCCAAGGGACTTGCGCTGAGCAACAGGGACAGCTCAAGGGGACAAGGTGACCCAGAGCGGCCCGACACCTTGCACAGGGGCACCAGCCGGGGGCAGAGCTGCGTCAGGGGCTGTAGGAGGAGCCCTGGCCCAGGCCAAGCACCAGTCTGTGCCCAGGCCCCGAGGTGCATCCTGCCTGGCACCAGGGCATTCTCAGGAGGAGACACAGGCTGAGGAAGGGAGAGGAGGAGGAGGAGGAGGGGGGGGAGGGGCGCGCAGGTCACGTGGGGCCGTGTCGGCCATTTTCACTCTGATGGGGCATGTGAACAAGGGACTGTCGCTCTGTGTGGTGCCTGGTGCAGCTTTGGCAGACTTCCCAGCCGTCCTGTAGGGGTGATGGGGTTGCAGGGAGGCTACTTCCGCTTGTCCTGCGAGAGGTGGGGGCTGTGAGATCGCTCCAAGGCTGGGCACCCTGCCAGGCGCTGGCCACAGCCCGCGCAAGCCGGCTGCTCCCCCTCACGTTGTTACCAATTTCTCTTTCACCCAAACCGGTGTATTTCTGGGCAGTCCTGGAGGTGCTTCCTGAGTCGGGGCAGGGCTGAACACATAGCTGCCCGAACTAGAGGCTTGAAGCGCACGTCCCCAGCGGGCCCTGTGTCTCCGGCTGAGTGGGAGACCGGACAGGTGTGGGCAGGGCACTGGCTGCAGGGCGTGGCAGGTGGGGCCAGGCTGAGGGCTGTTCCCCAGGGCTGCCTCCGAAGCCTCTTGGGCTCTCAGTCCTTGTAACATGACAAAAGCAGCGGAATTCGTGTGAGAGAGAGCTGGAGCAGAGGCTGCACCTTCTCCCTCCACCGGTTGCCCGCCCCATCTTGCTGGAGACAGAGGTAGCCAATGGATATACATGTGAATTCGCATTTTTAATGAGCCAGAGGAAAGCCAACGATGTCCTGGGGCCCAGGCAAGGGGTGGGCATGCAAGACACGTGGCAGCGAGGAGGGGCGGGCCGGGGTGGCGGTACAGGACGTCCTTGCCCTACCCTAGCAGCTCCCTGCCTGGCACACTCTGCGCAGAGAGGGGACAGCCCGGGAGGGGTGTCTGAGGTGGGAGAGAAAGGACGAGGGGAGAGGCAGCGGGAGGGGCCCATGCAGGCGGCATCCAGGCTCGGGCTCGTGGAGCTGGCTTTCCCTATCTGTAAGATGGTCCTAACACTCAGCACCCGCATGGGTGGGGACACTGATGAGAAGAGATCCCGGGGCAGTAGAAGCTGGGATGGGTGGGGACGCAGCGGGTGGGCAAGAGTGTGGGGGATGGGCAGGAGGCCTTCAGGACCTAGGGCAGCTCTTCATGAAGACACCTACCTACCTAGCTATCCACCC
>PVJA010023761.1:0-32632 GCA_004027025.1 Myocastor coypus | reverse complement strand
CCCCTCTCCTCTCCTCTCCCCTCCTCTCCTCTCTCCTCTTCATGGCCCCACCCTAGTGGTGGGGCTGGCATGGCATATGATGCCAGGGATTGAACCGCAGTCCCTGTGCGCTTGCCTAAACTTGCCTAAGCACGCACTTTATAGCACTGAGCTATCTCAATGGCTCCATAATGTTTCTTTTCTAAAAGAGACACAGGAAATGGGCAGTTCCCGTCTGGGCCCCTGTAAACATCTGACCCAGGCTGTTCTAAAGAGTAGAGCAAAGGCGGTAGATCTAAGCTTCATCTCTTGAACAGAATATCTTCATTTCAGTCCTAGTCCCTGGTATCCTGATTTCAAGAAATCCTCTCAATCTGCCTTACCATTACCTGCAGTATACCAGCGTAGACCATACTCTGGGTCATGGTTCACAACCTCAGTTCTTCCTGACAATGTCCTGAGGTTCCAGCAACCAACCTGCACTGAAAATGACTGAATGACTACAGGTAAGTGTGACCTTTAATCATGACATTTTAACTTGAATGGATTAAAAGCACCTGATAGATTGGGAAAATGATGTTCTAGGTAAGTCTAACTGACATGTAAGTCAGCCAACTAAAGGAGGAAACTGTCCTGGCTGTGGGCCACACAGGCCAATAAGCTTGTATCCTGGGAGGAATGAAGCAGAAGACCAGAAGCAAGAATCCCCGTTCGGAAGCACTCCAGTCCTCACACAGGCTTTGGACACCAGTCTCCAGGTTCCTCCATCTTGGAACACAGACTTGCACCCGTGATGCCAGTGGGCTTCCAGGCCTTTGACCTCAAGCTGCTAACACATGATCAGTCCCTCATTTCGTGGCTTCTGTTTTTCTGTGCTGATCCATTACTGGATGCTCCAACTGTCCCACGCACAGAGTGATGCTCTGAATTCTTCTACTTCAGACCCTGCAGATAGCCATTGAGATTTCTTCTCCTCTAATCCTGCGGGTGGGCATTGGGACCCTTTTGCGTACTGACACACACTTTGCTATGATTTCCTTTCTCCAGGTATCCTGACTATCCAATAACCCTCGGGATGCCTAAGTGCCAGGAAAAAAGACGCCCAGCTGCCTTCAGATCTGGGCCAGAAATCAACAACAAATACTAGATCGGATTATCCGGAGCGATGAAGCCCTTGAGCACTTGTGAGGAAGCACAGCTCACCTAGCACAGACCAAGGGAAATGGTCTTGGGAAAAGAGGAGATCGAAGAAGTAGCGAAGGAACAGAAGTCGCCTGAAACCCAGGAGTCGCCGCCCTGCTGCCCTGGTGGGCAGCCTCGCCTTCTGCGCCTCTGCTCACCTCGGGTCTTCTGAATGACTTTCTGCTTCATCCCTGTCCCAAACTGGTTTCCACAGAATAGTGGAAGGCAGCACTGCTAACGGAAGTCGCAGCAGCCTGTCGCTGTCTCCGCAGTCCCTGTTTTCATAGACATGAGGAGGTGACAGCACAGTGTGGTCATGGATCACTCCTACGTAGACCCTGAGCACGAGCCTTAGCAAAAGGCCCCACGCCGTCAAGAGTTAAGAAGTTTAAGGAAGACAGAATACACAGTGCCTGGAATTAGCCTGCACTTTTTGTTTTTTTGGTAAAGAAGACCTAAAGACCACTCAGTTTCAACTCCAGATGAGTATTTTATTGTTCCTGTCACTTATCTGTTTGCCCAAGGAACTCCAAATTCTAAGATAAGACCTCTACTTAGTCATGCTTCTTGGACTTAAAGGACATGGTCAAAAGGCCACCTGGCTTACATGTGCCCTCAGCCAAAGCGAAACATGGGAGTTCTAAGTTGAAGCTGATAGCAGAAGTAGTGACCAGGATTCTTCACTTCCAGCACTGAAGAGCCTTCAGATGTCACCCAACTGACCAACTGCAAAATAGGCCTGCAAATTGCCTGTCCCTGGGGTGATGTGCAGACTCCAAGCTCTTCCTAGAGGATCTGTGCTTGTAGAAACAGCTGGATGTTTCCTGGCACCTCTGCCTCCTCCATGGGGGCCTTTATAATGGGAAAGAAGAAGACCCCCAAAGACAGTGCAACACAAAGGAATGAACAGGTACAAATGGAAGAGAGGGGAAGAAATAAGGGAACGGACTCCCTCCAACAAATTCAAAACTAGGTGAGGGACAAAAATTTGCCCAAAAGATCTTTGCATATGGCCAGTCTTAAACTCAAGCTCATATATGCAAGTGAGAAAAGTCTTTCATGATGCATAGTTACTGTCTATGCTATCCTACCACCAGAAGCCACAATAAAATGAAACACTTCCCTACCAGCCCACAATAATGCTTTCATGAGTAATCACTAGTGAATTATGAAATGCATTCTGATCATTTTTATGTCAACACTGCACAGAGTTCCATCCTAAGAGATAAGTACACACTGGAAGCTAATCCCTTCAGCCAAACTCCATGACATTATTAGGGGACATTAAATGATTTGTCCCAGGTATTATGTTGTACCAAACATTCCATTAGATTCTGAGGATAAATACCACCATCGATATAAAAGGATGTAGTTTTTTCTAAACAAATGCAAAAACTTAGCAGGGAACTCCCAGTCATCTCCAAGTGCTTATTTATGAAATGCAAACCAATATTTTATATTTCAATATCCTTCATGCTCTGATTTCCACAAATTTGTGAAAGTTTAACTCTCAAATTTATTCCTTTTAAGAGTTTAAGCCAATACTCTTTTTCCCACTCCTTGAAAATGTAAGGTTTCTGGGCATGCCGGAAGGTAAACATCACACGTTCTTCTTCAGAAATAGCTCTTTCTGGAGAGTGTTTGCTCTGGTGTAGTAAAGATCTACATTCACAGATACGTAGGTATACAACCTGGGTATTTGGGAGAGAAGACTCAGGCAGGACTTCATCCTATCTGTACCCCAAAAACTGGCAGTAGTTTGGTGGCAGGAAGCTGCCCAGAGGCTCCACACTGGGGACACGAAGACCTAGTCCTCTAGACATCTTGTTCAGCAGTGACCATCATGGCGCAGCCTCCTGGTCTACCCCAGTTCCTACGCCTGCCTCCCAGAAGCTGGCTAAAGATGCTCACTGGACATCGTGTTCACAGCAATGACTGAATATCCGGGGAAAAGGCAGACCATGAAACACAGACAGGACTTCAGGATGCTTTCTGGTCAGCAGCTGAAGGAAACTGATACTAGGTTTTTGTTTTCTTTTGTTGCTGACTTTCAAGTCTCCAGATGGTTATCTCACTTTTACCATTTTTAAGTCTATACTCATCACAAACAAGGATTTAGTGGTAAGAAATCAAATTACCTGCATCTTCACCTAAAACATCAGCTCCTTATGAACCAAATTATGTTGTGTACCACAACAAAATCCTACTCATATTTATCAGGGCCTCTCGCTGTGGATGTCCACCCAGAAACCTTTCCTCAGCTCATGTATGTGAGGAAATGCTTCTGCCACAGAGGAAGAGATGAATCCTGGTACTAATATTATTGCAATCTGAGTTATGATCCTGGAAATTGCATAATTCATACAGATAGAGCCAGTCAACATGAAACCAATGGATTAGGAACCACCCAGCTCCTAGGCCATGGGAGAAGATCAGAAATATCATAGACCTATAGAGGGTCAGTTCTTCTCAATTACAAGAGCTGCATACAAGCATCTCATCCGGTCCCGCTGTACCCTTAGGACAGGCAAGAAGTGATGCCATTTGTGAGAAAGACGGAGTAGACATTAATAAAAGAGAAGAAGGAAAGAAAGAAGTAGAGAAGAATTATTCTGAAAGTGGCTAAAGGAAGGTGCTTTAAAACATTCATCTTTGTGAAATCTGTGACCTATTCTGATCAGCTAATAAAGTGAAGTTTAGTGTGAGAATCGCCAGATCTTTGTGAAATTCCCTCCCTTTTAGAATATGGCCCTGTCAGGCCAGGCAGACACTCAGGGAATTAAAGCTTAGACTCAAGGACCAGGATTCAATCTCCAATGCCATGTGCCATGTGGGCCCTGCCCCTGGGCACCCTGAGATGGGGACTGAGACTGGACCTGGTGGCGCACACCTGTAATCCCAGCACTTGGGAGGATCACTATGAACGTGGTCTATGTAGTGAGACCCTGTAGACACTTTACTAAATACATTTTTAGAATGTAGTTTATCTGATTACATAGGGATTGGCCCCAGATCCATTGTTATCATCAAAATGCTGACCATGGTTCCTCTGGCTAGCACCTCACCCAAAACAACAACAAAAATATTGAAAATATAATTATTGCTACTTCTTGGCAACTCTCATAATGAACAACTAATAAAACAACTCACTAACAACTAACTGGCAATTAAATCTTCCAGGAAGAGATTATCTGGACTTTGTCTGCTTACACTCTGTCATTTAGATCACAGGTAGTTACAAAGTCGTCCTGACCTAAAGGCCACCAACAAGGTCCCCGGCACACACGGAGGCCCTGCTTCTCCGCACCTTTTCTCTATAGCACAACGCATGTGTGCTAAGCAGAGTTCAAACTTGTCCCCCAAATCCCCCCCAGCCTCAGGGTTCCGTGGAGAAACAGTGTGGGCAAGCAAAGCTCTCTCTTCGCAGCTTCCCAAACGATAGGTTTTCGCTTTCCAAGCTGTTTTCACTGCCGTTAAAGCATCTGCTGACACGAAGCAGCAGGAGCCAGGATGGCAGTGTGGCACTGGGTCAGGAAACAAGTGTCTACTCATGTGGGGCTCGGCCCCTCCCCCACTTAGCCGCCCTCCTGCCCCCGGAGCTGGGAGGAGACGAGAAGGAAGGGGACTCGGTAAGATGCTTGACTCCAAGCAGGGGTTCCATGGACACGAGGGAGTGTACCCCCTAATCCCTGGCCCCGCCTAGCTGGAGGAGGGACAGCTTTGCACCTGCTAGACAAGCGCATGGAGTAGGCACAGGGGGAGGGGGGTGCACCCTGAAGTTCAAAGGCAAGAAACGCCGGCGCAAAGTATCGAGTGACCCAGTGAAGAACGAGGGGAGTCACAGAACAGAGCATCCACTGCCACCGTGCAGCCTGCCCTGCCCCTGATGTCGGCCCCGCCTCCTGACTGGTGGTTTCTGCTCCACACCCTAGGGAGAATCGTTTGAACAATTCCCCAGTGAGATTTTTCCCAGAGGGAACACGGCTATGCAGGATAAAATGCTGCTAACTTGAGCAGAACTACGTCTGTGTCTGCCTTCTACTGAGGCTGTCTTTCCACAGCCTCCCCATGGAAACGTCCATGTCCTGCGTTGTGCTTGGCACTGTGGATCAAGCCTGCGACCTTCTCTCCGTGAGGCCAGTTGACTTTCTGCTTCCTTTGCTATGTGAGTTCTCCACTATAGTAATACTCTCTAAGTGCCATATTTTTCTCTAGACCAGGAACACTCCAGAAATTAAGAAAATAGAAAACAAGACACTTAAAAAAATACACGTTGGTCCTTATCAAAAAGGTGATTTCACTTTTGCAACATTAAATAAAAAATAATGTGCCTAGCTTTAAAGGCTGAACAAACGCGAACTGATCCTGGGCTGGGTGGAGGTTTGAGGAGTCCCAGGAGCTCTGGCATTCTTTTTCTTCTGGGCCATTCCTCTAGGATGCCGTCAGACAGAACAAGTACAGCCAAGTCCTGATTATCCATCGTGATCAAGTCATGGGTAATTAGTGCTCACAGATCACAGCAGAAAATTAGGGCTAGAAGAGAGCACAGAGGGCATGCGCCGTACTTGTGTGGCACGCGGCACAACCGCGGCTTCAGCGTCCAAGGGTCCCGCATCGACTTATACAACTCATAAAGCTTAGCGACTAGAGCTGGATCTGTGACACTTAGTACTTTCTTTTTACTTTTCCCTTAGATTCCTTGTAGCAGTTATTAATTAAGGAAAAGATATAGCCTTGGTCTCGTGGCTGAGTAAAGCCAGCCCACACGCTCAAGACCAGTCTGTCTGCTCTTGCTCCCGTTCATCCTTTGTTTGAAGCATTATGGATAACATGACCACTGGGCACAGGGAGACTAAAAAAGGCACAGGACGTGAGCAACTTGCACATGGACCATTTGAGGTGTGAGTGGTGGCACTGCGGTGCGTAGAAGCGGCCTCATCCTGGGCCTGTGGCTGCCTGTAAGCTGGGGAGCACGGTGGGAGGGTGGCTGCCCAGGGAGAGAACCAGTGTGGAATACTGGAGACTGTTCTCCTAGCCTGAGTCCTGTGGAACCAAACCCAAGGCTTTGGGAACAGGACCCAGCTACTGTCCCTTGGATGTAGCCCTCTATTTGAGCACAAGGCTGTTAGTAGAAGGGAACTTTATAGTCAGTACCTAGGGACGGAGGCGATGGACGGCTGTAGCATAGTTCACGGCATCTCACATTGGGATCACTGACCATGGAGCTAGAAACCTGGTCTTGGTTCACGACAGATCCGGCTCAAGATCTGTGTGGTGTGAGAGGGTGAGCAAAT
Source organism: Myocastor coypus (assembly GCA_004027025.1). Classification (NCBI taxonomy): domain Eukaryota; kingdom Metazoa; phylum Chordata; class Mammalia; order Rodentia; family Myocastoridae; genus Myocastor; species Myocastor coypus. The sequence continues at coordinate 26,177 of PVJA010023761.1, read as the reverse complement.
CTTCCTAAGCCTTAGACCTCACAACTATTGAAGAGATTAAACAGTGAGTCTCTGAAAGCCTATGCTGAACATTAGTGCGATAGGCTGTTCCTATGCATTCCATATGTTTCCTTACGTACCCCACACAAGCCAGCGTGGGCCTCACCGGGCTACACCAGCAGACTGGTTTGGGCGCCGCGCCTCTCAAGCCACTGAGAAGCACATCCTCTCCAAGGCGAGGGCTGCTGTGGGGCAGACCACACCCTCGTTGACAGACTGCTATGGGACAAGAGTTCCATGGGGCACAGCCTTGGGCACACTGCCCAGCAGACAGAGAGCGCCCCTTCAGGCACGCACAGTCCGGAATTTGATCCTCTGGATAGAGAGTGCCATCCCTAAATTTTACTTAAATATGTCCCATACTGCACAGAACATGGCTACATAGCTGACAAACCGCTGTCGACGTACCATGGAGGTAAAGTGCATAGTGCCCACAGTTTGCAATTGTTTTTCAAGCAAAGAATATAACCCTGTACTACTTGCCATGTGAACCGCAGATGGCTTTTTATATATTTTTCAGAAATTTTTTTATGCCAACGGGCGAAGCTGAGCTCTGCTCCCACCCTTAGATTATTTCTTACACAGTGTTGATGTTCTTGACATCGTAAAAATCCTCCTGAAATGATCATCTCTCGAGAGAAGGTCGTTGTAAGTATTACATCCAACCTTGATTCCACAAATATATGTATCATGTAATGGGCTTTAAAACTCATATATTTTACTGCAAATTGTCCCTAAAATCACCAGTTAGCCTAGTCCCAGGCATTTAAAATATTTACAGTGAAAACCCCAGGTGTCTTTAATTTTCAGCAGAAAAAAAGTGTTTTCCTGACTTTTCACAATCTAGTTTGTCACATGTCATTAAAAATCTCTACCCTGGAAGTTCTGGCAGCCCTGCTTACTGAGCAAGGGCGAGGAGCACACGGAAACGGCTTCTCACAGGAAGCAGAGCCCGCAGCGCCACGCGGCTCGGCGCAGGGGAGGGGGAGGGTGCTAAGAGTTACCGGCATAGATGCAAAATTGAGCTTAAAAAAAACCCAGTTCTGTGATAATCAAGCCCAAAGGCATCATAACTGGGCTTTTGATCTCTGTACTTTTTCTCAATTTAATTCCACATAGACTCATTTCTTATCTCTAATCATAAAAACATACTACTTGAAAGCTTTCAAAAGATGCCACCATAACCCCGCTACGCAGAAGCTCCTGCACCTGGCAGCTGGCCCGGTGCGGTCTGCGCGACCTTCCCAGGCCGGTCCTCCAGTCTCCACGCGTGCCGCTGGCCCTCGCGGAGCCCATCTGCCCACGCACTCCCGGGTCTTGTCCCTTGGCACCCGCCTTCAAGCCTCCTTCTCCTGTTAGAATATTTGCTCTGCTCTTTATTCCTTTTTTTTTTTTTTTTTTTTTTCTTCTTAGGCACACAAAATAGTGAAAGAAAAAAGACAGCATTACAAACAGACAAAATGTCACCAAAGCACTAGGAATTCAACAATGGCTGCTGTGCTGCATGACGTTAACCTTGAACTAGCTGCGGAGGTTGTCAGATGTGAACATGCCAGATGGGTAAACAGCATATTTATGCATACATGCAGAATGGCTTGAATAATTGTACTGCTGATTTCCACTTGTCTTTTGAAAGTAGCAAATGCTTACATTTTTTGTTTTATTCTTATTCTTTTTCTTTTGAACTGTTCTTGAGCCTTGATTTCTACATTCTGCTGATCGAAGTTGTGCTTCCCTTTGAAGACATTGTAACTGTCAATGCTCATGGAACTTTCTGCACCCTTTACACAGGGGATGTGTAAGGCCACCAGCACCGGTCCCTGCTCTGAGCACGCGGGGAAGGATTTACAGTCTGTCGTGTGTGCAGTGCTTAGAAACAAGGGCCACGTATTTGCTCGAAGCACTTGAGCAATGGTTTCCAAAAGGAAATGAATGTCCAAGTGGTATCAGATCAAGCACACACACATACTCTACAGATACAAAATAAATGAGTGGCAGGTGAAACACTGAGCACAAACTACAAGTAAAATTAATAAGTGGGCAGGACATACTTTAAGAAATCTGTACTGTGAAAAAGTCAACTTAGGTTAGGAGACAGCAAGGTGCAGGCGGAAGGGTCGCAAGCGGAGGCTCCACAGGAGTTTCTCTGGAACACTGAGAAAGCACTTCTTTCCCCAGATGCACTCGATGGAAGCGAAGAGAAAGTAAAACAAAGTGGGACAAGGAGCCTCACTTTCTGGCCTGAAATCCGGAGACAGGGTCCTCAGATAAAGCCTGCAGGCCCGGCTGCCCTCTCCTTTCCTTTCGGCGGATCCTCACCCAGGCCTTCTCGCCTGAACTCAGCGCCTTGCCCCCTGCCACCTCGAGCAACTTTCTTGACTTGGCATTCGGAGACTTCTGTCTCCCGTTCTCGCTGCCTCTTTCCCACTTCAGTCACAGCGTTGCTGCCCATGCCAGAAGACGTGAGCCCTGACATGGGCCGCTTCAGCAAAAGCTTTCCCAGAATGCTTGCTGAGGAAGATAACATCCAAAATGTTGAAGAACCGTAGTCTACGCTGAGTACATTTATCTGTGTTGGAAAATTTAAATCTGTTTTTGCATAAAAATACTATGAGGGAATCCTAAAAAATAGTAGAAGCTATGGTGATCTTAAAGAGTAAATGCATTTATGGTGGAGAGAGAAAAGTAAACACACACCAGAAGCAGAAGGGAGAGCGTGCACACGAATGCTCACAGACAAGCGGGTGCAGCAGATAGGCCATCGCCCATGAAGGACCAGCACGCTGCTCCATGCATTTTGTGCCAGGCAGCAGAGGGAAAAATGAGGTGTTTGAAATTCATAAGAAGAATGCCCAAATGTCCAACAGGTAAACAGAGGGAAAGACAGCAAGCCAACTTCCCAAGAGAATTTGAAGCTGAAAAGGGATAGGTCGATCTACACGTGGTGAGCCGGAGCCCAGTGTGAGGTCTGCGAGGAGTAACCCCGAAGGCGGGGCAGGAGGAGCCCTTCCAGGCCCCATGTGGGAAAGCAGTTGATAGAGATAGAATCAGTGGAGCAGGTAAAGGCATCCAAGGTGGACAGAACAGCAGTCGGAGCAAAAGGAAGGAGAGAAATAGAGCAGGTGATTTTAGAAAGTAAGCTACCATTGAAAATTGCGTAAGGCACATCCACCATGAACTCAGAAAAAGTAATGTCACATGAAAGCGAGCAAGAACATAATGAGCCTGGTGTGGTGGTGCAGGCCTGCAAGCCCAGCACTCTGGACCCTGAGGCAGGAGGATTGCTGTGCACTGGAGGCCAATGTGGGCTACAAAGTCCCTGCCTCCTCCTCCTCGTCCTCCTCGGCCTCCTCCTCCTCCTCATCGTCACCATCGTCATCGCCATCGTCATCGTCACCATCACCATCACCATCGCCATCGTCATCACCATCGTCATCATCATCATCATCGGATAAAATAAAGTAAAATAAAAATCTAAAAGCTAGAATGAGGTCAACTCTTTTGAAAAGCTACTAAAAACAAAAAGAACAAAGAGCTGACTGATGTTCCTACAGACTGAGCAAACAAAAAGCACTTGAAAAATATATGCACACAATAGCCTAAAACCATGAGCACCTACATAAAAATAGGCTAACATGTATTAACACAAATTGATGCAATACATAAAAGACAAATGAGAATTAGAAAATTTCAGAAATGAGTTTGTATATAGAAAAGAATTATAAATACAAGAACAGTATTAGTAACGAAGTTATCTTAGAGGGGAAACACCCATGTAATTCTGAGAGGCAATTTCTTAAAAAAAAGTAGAAGGTAAAAATGAAGAGATCTTAAAAATGAAAAGGGATTTTAAAAAAAATGAAAAGGGAGATTCAACCTAGTACCCCAGCCTGGCATGTGAGTGTAATCACCTGGGGCCACCAGAAACTCATTTTGCCCAGCACCCAGGCCTGGTGTGTGAATGAGACAGCCCACAGCCTGCCAGAAACTCATGTAATCCAACATCTCTGTCAAGCCTGCGAGTGGAACTTCATCCATCAGATGTACCCAGTGTGGAACTCTACAGCAGAACTCCCTACAGAGAGGCTAGAGGCAAGATCCACCCAGCTGGTCCAGGAGCAGAACATCTCACCAGGGTGGCACAGCGCGTTGACCTCCAAGGGCTGCAGCAGGAAGAAGTAGAGCTCAGCAGCCAGACCCACCTGGAAATATTTGAACGTGGTAGATCCAGCTCTGGTGCTACCAAAGCTCAACATCAAAGGTCAGAAGACAGGGCTATACAAAATGACAAAGAGAAGAAGCAAAATGCAGTCTCAGGCCTGAGCCCACCCAGAACACATGCAAGTGACAATAGCATAGAAGAAATTGGAAATTACATACTTGAAATTTCTGAAATAATAGCACATGAAGTAAAGAAACAACTGAAGAAAGGTATAGAGGAAATCACATCAGAAATAATTTCTGAAGTAAAAAAAAAAGAAATGATAACTATACTGAAAGAAGTACTAAGTGCTTCTAAAGAAAACACTGATTAAAGAAGTAAAGGAGAATAAAAAAGTGATGGAATCCTTGAATGAGCATTATGGGAAAGTAATAGAATGCATGAAGCAGATTCAAAGTGCTATACAGGAAATTAAAACACCAATCACAATCACAAGCTGGCGAAATTGCTTTAGTGAAAGTGAAAATTGGGCCAATAAGATAGCTCAGCAATCTAAAATGCCTGCTTAGGTAAGCTCAGGCAACCGCAGGGGCTGTGGTTCAATCCCCAACACCACATGCTTGCCAGCCTCACCCCTAGGGCAGGGTAAGCGAGCCATAATATAAATAAATAAATAAATAAATAAATAAACAAATAAATAAAGTTTGAAAGTGAAAACAGACTTGTAGACCTTAAAGACAACATTACAGCTTGTGAAAAGGTAAGAATAGACCACTTAACGGCAAGTAGGATGTAGGAAAAAATAATTCAACATGTGCAAGATGATGTCAAGATGAGCACTGTAAGATTAATAGGCATCAATGAGAAGGAAGGAGTTGAAACAAATGATATAAAAAGAATATTGGCAGAAGTCAAGCAAGAAACTTTGGAAATATGGGGAAACAATCTGACATTCAGTAACTGAAGCATATCGAACTCCAAATAACATGGACTCAATTCAAACCACACCCAGACATAATAATCAAGATTCCAGACTTTCAGCACAGGGACATATACTAAATGCCATTAGAGAATGGAAACAGATCACATTTACAGGAAAACCCATCAGAATAATGGCAGATTTCTCTTTACATACCATCGAGTTAGGAAGAGCATGTAGCAAAGTGCTGCAAGTCTTGCAAGAAAACAAATTCCAATCCAGACTGATATACCCTACAAAATTCTCTTTCAAGTACAATGGAGAAGAGAAATGTGACAAAGAACAACCAAAGAATTTTATGATGACAAAACTAACCCTACACAAACTATTAAAAGATATTCTAGAAAGGGGTCAAAATGACCACAACTCCATGAATGAGAACAGGAAGAATCCACCGAATAGGGCAAAGAATTAAACACAGGAGAAAGAGAGGTACACAAAAGCAGTCTTTCAACTACTCTTTTGTATACAGCAGCAGAATATGTCCATCAGCATATTCTACAAATGGACTTCTCCTGCACCCTATGGGTCATAATTCTGTCCAGGCGTACAGGGTGGATATCAAGGAAATAGCAGTAGCTCAGCCCCACAAGTGACACCTGGCCACCAGTAAGCATCATGGACCCTGTCCATGTCCACAATATACTAGAATTTTGTGCAATATCCTATCCCCAAACTGTTAGAAGCGCTGGTCATATATTTTCCATTCCAACATTTATCTTATGTTTTATTCTTAGTAATTCTTTACTATCATGAAAACTTTCTGTTAGTTGATAGTTTTGTACATATGAAGCTATTTAAATACTAGGTGAGTTCTCTGAATTAATCACAGATTTGTACATATGATACACAGTATTCTGGCCTCTTAGTTGGACTCACGATTTAATTTTGATTTGAGAATGTTGTTTTGAATTATTTAATTTAATTTTTAATTAATTAATATTTACTTTGGTGAATATTATTTAATTTTAATTTTGTTTTATGACTTATACTGTATCTTTGACTTACAATCAACTTGGAACAGTTCCCTCAGGTACTTGGGCCCTAGGTTCAATCCTGGTAACTCCCCTCCACCACACAGCACACATGGACTTGCACACATCACACAGTTGCACACACACATGCACAAAGAAGAACCCAATGAATTGGAAAACCATAGAATGATTTGGCATAGCTAAAGTAGATTATATGAAATAGCAATAAAATGATGAACTCTAGAATAATTAACCAAGAGTATATGTGCACACACACACACACATACACAGGAGGGGAGAACAAAACATACAGAAAAATTAATAGGCTTCTGTCTGCTAAAGGAATTAAATTCATAATCAAAGAACTTCCAGAAAGATGTCTCTAGGTCCATCAGTTGTATAGGTAAATTTGATTAAACATTAAAGTTTCATATTTCTTCCTGAAACAGAAGAAAGGAACATACCCAAACTCTTACCATGTAACACACCCTTGTAGTAAAACTTGAGGAGCACATTGGATGAAACAGAATCACCGTATCAACACCTGTTACAATATTCATGCGAAGTTCTCAGAATCATCAGGCAGGACGTGCTTGGCCCCTGAGCACGAGGGTGCACTGTGATCAAGTGGAATGGGTCTGAAGAATGCACACAACGAAATAACGAAAAACCAAAGTACTTCTGGGTATTCTCAAAACACAAAGGAGCACCCTAGCCAAGAGGAGAAAGTTAACATAATTTCACATTGATTTATGAAAAATTAATTCAGCAAACTAAGAAGAGATGGACAATTCCTTACCTTACCAATGTACAAAAATAGCAACCAAAAGCAAAAGCAAAAGAAACCCAAAACCGCCTTACAATTAGGATCACGCCTGATGAAGTACTGATTTGCAGGAGGAGCAGGAACAAGACAGGACTACATGGCCTCCCCGCTGGAGCGCCTAAGCAGTGCGTGAGGCAGAACACGGAAGGGAGAGGCGCACAGTGAGAAGTTGTTCCACAGCCACCGTGTGCAGATGACGGCATCATCTGCGCAAATGACGACCAAAGGACTGACAGCAATAAAAATAAGATGCATATGTTCACTCGGCAAGGTTGCACGGTGCACAGCTCTCGTCTGGATCTGAAATACTCGATGCGAGACCCTTTAGAGCTTTAGAGCAGTGACTGGCGGGGCTCTAGCACCATCTGTGGATTAATTAACTGATGGCTGTAAATCAGTGGCACTGGGGGAGGGACGAAGGTGCAGGGAGCGGAGCCAGGCTAGAGACAGCTGGTACGGGGCATGAGCTGGGAGGCCACATCTCGCTGAGCCCTCCCCTCTAGCTCTTTCACTCGTTGCTTCTGCCAGGAAGACCCCGCCATGCTGCAGACCTAGAAGCCCTGCAGCCAATAAGAATGGAAGGACAGCTCTGAGACAATGAGTCAAAATAATCTCTGCCTCCTTAAGTCGACTTTCGGTGGGTACTGGGAATCAAACCCAAGATGTCACACCTGCCAGGGGAGCACCATGCCTGTTATAGCACTGGGTTATAGCCCTAGCCCCTTCACAGTGACTTTCTTACATACTTCATCATAGAAACAGGAAGTTGACCCAAAAGAAAGGCCAGTGTTCACAAGTCAACCGCATGTCTGTAGAACAGTAACGATAGTTGGAAAATGTAACTTAAAAAATGCAGTTGTTATCAGAACATAAAAAAATAGAATAAAGTTTTCAAAAGATACACAAATTCTCCATACTGAAATCTATAAAACAATGCTAAGAAAAATTAAAGACTTTAAGAAAAGATTTGTCATATTTATGAGTTGGAAGACCCACAAAACAAGAAAGAAAAACAAGACAAACGTGTTTGATGAACAACTACAGTGATAATATGCGAGTAAGTCTTACATCTTAAAGGAAGATAAAAGTTAAATTTTAAAAATCTGCTTTCAAAAAGACCTGCAGTATAAAGATACAGAGTGGAAAATACTTGCATGTGAAATAGTCAATGTCATTTAGTAGGAAAATGCCAATCCAGACCATAATGAAGTGACCGCACATGCATTAGACAGAAAAACACCTGCTCCATTACCTGCACACCTAAAAATTGGAGGCAAGTTCTCGGACGCATTTGAAAAAGTGCATGCAAATCTCATGTCACGCCGAGCGGCACTTAATAGGCAAACAGTCATGGTGGTTATAGGGCGGTGCCTCACTTCACGAACCTAATTCTTTCCACAATGCTGGCTGTGAACCACACTGGATGAGAACTGAGTCTGAGTAGCCCCACCACTGAAATCGGCTTGGGTCTCATCCGGTTTGTGGTCAGTTGTGAAAAGAATCCAGCTTATGCACCACAATGCCACTGTACCTGGCGGGTCTCTTAGCCTCCATTTTCTAACTGCATTCTCCTGTGGGGAGAGTGCCCAAGCAAAACGACAGCACCCAAGAAGATAAAAGAACACGTCAGCTCCCAAGCTAGAATTCTACTTGAGCCCGTCTAGCCTGCTAGCCTGTGCCACCTTCCTGAGTTATTTATGTTATTTATGATTACCTACTTTTACTACTACTACTAATGTGTGTATGTATATATATATATATATATATATATATATATATATATGCTTTTATTTTTCTTATATCTTCTTATCCTATTGGTACCAGGAACAAAAACTTGAAAATGAATATTTCTAATATAAAACTCATAAACTTAAAAGGATACAATTAAAGCTCATTAAATTTTAAGATTGTTTTGAGTACTTAATTATTGGACCCTTAATTTCTGGTGAAAAGATGCCCAGCACACACTTCACACAAACCTGCGTTTCATCTAAGAGTCACAAGGGCACATCCAGTGGCCCGGCAAGCAAAGGCTAACTGAACGAGGTGACAGAAAATCAAACCTAGGGCACAGGAATACAGAGAAAATTTGCCCGTCTCTCTGCCAGTTCGCCTCGGAAGCGTTTCGGAGTCACTTCTCTGAGGTCTCATTCTGCAATGCCGCTTCCTTGGCGCCCGGGAAAGTGCGCCGGCTTCCGACCACTGTGTGTTCTGGGCCTGGCAGCTGCGGCTAATGCAGTTCCATTATGATGGCCGTTAGCTGCCACCTCGGCATACTACCAGAGGGCTCCATAAACCTTGCCCCACTGGTTAATTTTTTAAAATGGCACAGCTGCAAGCCAACGTCAGTTATGAGCCAGCTCTAATTTTCCCTGTCGACAGCCCTGCTCCACTTCCCAGCTACTCCTCCTTGTTGCCAAGCCCGTTTCGTAAACGAATCTGCCTTTTGAAAATCACCATATGAATATGTCAACAGGTCATGAAATATTTTCATTACAAATCTTAAAGAAAAACTGAGCTCTCAAGAAACGGTTTGGAAAATGTCTATTTCATTAAGTCTAAGCGTGAAGCTTTGATGGAAAACATTTACTTTGGCAACTTTTGGTTCTGCTGGTGGCCCCGAGCATCCTGAGCAGACTACCTTTGTGGGAGGTGAAGCCGTGGCATCTGGAGCCACTGAGACTCCTTACCAGGAGTCCTTCGGACCACGCGGAAAGACTGGGGAAACTCCAAGCATGACGCCGGCGCGGGGGCTCCGGCAGTGCTCTTGGGCGGCAGTCGTTTCTCAATCGTCAGCATTAAGAAAAAGTAGGTTGCCAGTTGAAGAAGGGCAAACGATCGTTTCCTGCAATGTTCATGTTTGATTCTGAAACACACAGCGTGAGCACATGCGTGCTCACGGTGCCCTTCCAGGGTTCTAGGGCCATTTTCTTTCTGAGAAAGGCTCGCTGTTCTGCTCTGCCCGCCAGGGTCACTACCTAGACAACTTCCCCAGCAAAGCCTTCTCTGTCTTCTGAGAGAAAGAATTTTTATGTTGTCTCACGGGCGTAGGCTGCTTCATGGGTGGGTGCCTGTGTCGCGTCACACTGTCGCGGTCGCTCCACACGTCAGTTCATCTTCTTAACTGCCCTGGGATATCGAGGGGGTCAAGAAAATGCCTAATAAATCCTCTGATTCCCTGAGCCAGGCCTGTTAGCATAACATGCAAATGTAAGCCTAAGCTCGACCCAGCTTAGGAACAGGCATGATTGAAATATCCACAGAAGATCAAAGTATCAATTGCACGTTAAAAGATGACACAGACCTTGCCCAAAGAATCTAGCAGCAGACCTCGTGAGAATCTTTAGATAAAAGTCTGCCCAGACTTCTGTAGTTACGACTTCCCGGCATCTGCCGTACACTCCACTTGCAGCGCACCAGGCAGGTACGTGGTCACTTTAGGCACCAGCGTGGCCATTACACAGACACAGCTGTTCCTGAGTGACTGTTGTGCTCCGCTGCTTTCAGGTATATTCAGGAGCGGAGTTGCTAGATCATGTGATGACGCCATATTTACCTTTCTAGGCACAGCCACAGAATGTGGGGAGGCTATTGTGCGTTTTCTCACTGGCGATGAACAGGGGACCCCACTTATCCTCATCCACGCTTGTCGTCTTCTCCTTTAATAGTTAGCTGGATGAATGTGCTGCTGTTTAAATACGGGTCATTTACCCCAAAGGCCCATAGGTTAAGGGTTTGTCCCCCATGGTAGTGTGAACATTTAGATAGGGATTCATGGGAGATTCATTGCTCATTAGTGCGTGCTCAGGGAAAATCCTGTGGGACTCCACATGTCTTCTTTCTTTCTTTCTTTCTTTCTTTCTTTGTTCTTGTGTATTTGGTACAGGTTCTCACTATGCATTTCTAACTTGTCGTGATCCTCCTGTTTTCAGCCTCCCCAGCATTGGAATTACAGCCGTGCACCACTACCCTGGGTCTTGGTGGTGAGCTCAGAGAGCCCAGGGATGCGGCCCACATACCAGGTGGTGCCAAGAATTGAACCCGGGTCCCTATGTCTCTCTAAGTAGGTGCTTAGTTCACTGAACTATCTCGCCAGTCCCAACCTTAACTTCCATGGGTGATTTTGAATTATTATCTTATTTTGATGAGACTCTCCCACATGATTTCTATCCTTATAACAGATCTTTAAGTGTGTTATACAGTACTATGAACTATAGGCACAATATTATATGGCAGAAGTCTAGAACTTAGGAAATTACACAAGTGAAATTTTACAGTCATTGATTAGCAACTTCCTACTACTCCCTTCCTTAAGCCCCTTACAACCACTGTTCTCCCCTCTGCTATCAACTATTTTAAATACGTCAGATAAGCAGAATGATGCATTATTGGTCTTTCTGTGATTGGCTTATTTCATAACACAGTATTCATCGAGGTCATTCATATTGATGCATACTGCAAGATTTCCTTCTTTTTCAGGGGTGGATAATATTTCCTTGTAGGGATAGAGCTCATTTTCTTTATCCACTCATCTATCAACGCATGTTTTGGTTACTTCCAGAACTTATATGTTGTGAATAGTGCCATAGCAAACTTAGGAATGCCAGTGTCTTCAATATCCAGACTTAAGTCTTTTAGATAAATTCCCAGCAAATAGAATGCCAGGTCATATAATAGTTCTACGTTTAATGATTTTTTTCAGAAATTTTCATTTTGCTTTCCACTGTGGCTATAGAGAAATAGATGATGATTCCAATTTCTCTACATCATCACCAACTCTGGATGCACTTTATTATTTTGACAACATTCATCTGATGTAGTGATGTCTTGTTACTGCTAGATTTGCATTTCCCCAGTGACTGGGGAGACTAAGATATCTGCTGGTCATGTGTATGATTTTTTTTAAAAAGTTGTTAAAGTCTTTTGCCCACCTTAATTTTTTTTTTTACTCAACCTTCTCAGCCAATTTTAATTGCTATTGAGTTTAGCAGCTTCATATTTTATTCAATATACACTTTATAAATGTTTCCTCCTATTCCTTGGGCTGAACTTTCACCCTGTCATTCCTTTTGCTACATGGGAGCCCTTTAATCTGGCATAGCCTAACAATTTATTTTTTGCGTTTCTTACCTACGTTTTGGCAGAGACTCCATGAAAACATCATTATAACTAATGTGGTGAAGGTTTTTCCTATGTTTTCTCCTATTTTTTACCTAAGTTTCAGGGCTTATGCTTAAGTTTTCAATTCATTCAGAATTTATGCTTATGTATAGTGTAAAACAGAGGCACAAATTTATCCTTTCCTAGGTGAGTATCAACTTTTCCTCACACCATTTGTTGAGGATATTGACCCTTCCCCCATGATATCTTCTTGGACCTCTCACCAAAGGTCAAGTGACCATACATGTGTGCACATGCTTCTTCTGAGCTTTCTTTTTATTCCATTGGTCTACACATGTGTTATTATGGCTGTACATACTATTTTATAATGCACATATTTATTCATCTTCAAACCCTTTTAATTACTATATCTTCATTATTTTATCACAGCAATGCCAGAAATATACTTTGAAATAGAAAGGTGTGGTGTCACTGGAGTTATACTGGCCAACTACTTCCTGTTCCACCCTCAGGAGCACAGGCGCAGCTGACGCTCTGAAGCTCCACAGCTTCTCACTGTGGAAGACCTAAAAAACAAAAGCTGAGGTAAAACCGTGACCTCCCCCCATTTCTCTGTTAGTTTCACTTAAAAGTGAGGTTTACCCTACTCCCTATTCTTATAGAAAACTAGAAAATGTCAAGAAAATTGCAAAATCTTAATCACCTCATCTACTCCCAAGCAACCTGTATTGTGGCTATACCACTTTCTATATCTGAACCCAAAACATTTAACAGCAGAAAACTCTACTGCTATCAGAAAATACAAGTCAAAACAATACAGCCACAAAGCATTTGATCTCTTAAGAAATGAGCATTTTTTTTTTAAAAAAATGTTTTTAACTTATGAGAATTTAGGCTGACGTTTAGAATGTAGCACTTTCACATTATCCTGTTTTGAATGCCCAGAAATGTCAGTGAAACCCATAAATACTTCTAATTAATTCAAGCATTATCCATGTACAACATTTAAATGGAAAATTTGATTTTCTACCATAAAATATATTTATTCCTAAGTGAACTCCAATAAAAATTTTCAGAAGATGGTGCTTTGAGATTAAATTAAGCACAAAATATTTTCAGCTGAAGGCATTTTTTTAAAAAGTGGGAAGATTGTGAAGAAAAAGTATCATAAATCAACTACAGTGGACAGATGAAAAGAACAAAAGCAAAATAATGTTAATGCCATAGAGAGACTTTCTAACCCAAGTCAAGCAAAACAATAATTAAATCCCTAATAACAAAATTAACCTGCCCCATGAGAATCTTGATTGAGGGATAGCTTTACCAAGGCAGATTTGATTCTGGAGTTATAAAATAGGCCATTGCTTTACTTTTCTTAAAATTGCAAGCAATCAGTGGCTGTTGTCATCAGAATCTCAAGTCTTAATATAGAAAACATAAAAAATGGAAAACATTTCCAAAGCACTTGAACTCAAATTTAAAAAATAAAGTCAGTACATGCAAAAAATTAAAACATAACTTACTTCAGGGTCAGTGGTGAACTTTTTATAGAATTGTCCTAAGGTTTAATCAACAATAATCATCTTTGCTGTGGAAATCATTAAAGTTTCCTTAAATCATTTAGGGAAAGCAGCCCACAACCAATAACTTAAAAGTTGTATTTTTAACATGCTATTGTATCATAGAACACAGTAAAAGTTTTTATTTGACTGTTTAATTAATATTTTATTTCTTGGCAACAAATCAGACGGTAGAAAAATTTAGTTATCATAGTCTTAAAATTCAGAGAAGCAGAACTTAACTTTGGGATCTAGAATGATGTGACTGGTTTTAAAGAAACTGGTTTCAGCTGTTTAGTTTGCTGTGTGCAGATAAATTCCTCTCTACCAAGCCTAGCAGTAGAACTCAAGTCCTGGTAATTCTGTTTTATTTAAGACCACTCCCGCGTTCTTCCAGGCTGCAAAGGCAGCTGCAGGACCCGGCAGGCCTCGCTCTGGGGTTGTCCCTGTCTGAGCAGGCAGCTCTTCCTGCAGTCTGCCTGCTTCCCTGAGGGAGGCCTGCACTCAGTCAGGGCTTCTCAGGGGACCCCTGGCACTTGCAGCTAGCCCACCTGCACACTGGTTCTTGATACATTGCAGACACAGCTCCCCGTGCTCTTCCTCAACCTGGCAGGTGCCTGCCTGGAGCCGTGGTGAGCACAACTCCCTGCAGCCTGCCAGCTGCCTCGACTGTTGGTGTCCTTTAAACTCAGTGTCAATACTGACCATGGCTGCCCTCCTCTGCCACCGCTGCCTCAGCCTGAGCCCCTGGCATCTCTTGTCCACGCCCGGCACATCCACAGTGTCGCTTCTGCTCCTACCCCTTTCCCGTGGCTGCCAGCGCTACCCACCAGCCTGAGGAAGAGAGCCCTCCAAGGGCCAGCAGACCGCAGGTGTGCATGCAGGGCTCCTGGGCAGGGCCAGCTGGACAAGGTGCAGAACCTGCGTGCAGCGCTTGGGCGATGTCAAAGCCTGCCATCCTCTGGCAGCTGCGTGACAATGTGCACGGTTCTCCAGGATGGCAGCAGGCCCGGGGTGGCCCGACACTGTGCTGGAGGCCACGTGGCCAGTGAGCAGCATGACCAGCGCTCTGGACCAGCCCGCCTGAGCTCCTGTTCACTCTGGGCCTACCACGCAGCTCAGGGTAGACGCAGGGCGCTGAATCCGCCCAGCAGCACAGCTCCTACTGATTTCCTTTCTCGCTCCGCTCCTGTCCTGCACAACCTCTTCCTCCTCTGAGCACGTCAGTGTGTCCTCAGCCTTCCTCACCCTCGTGCCCTGGGTTCTGTCCGCTGTGCACACCTTTCCTCAGAACACTCACACGGTTTTCTCAAATGTCAGTTTACTGCTAGTGTCTTAAATATTTGCCCCAGGTAGAGCTGAAGCCCCAGCCACTGTCATCTCCCTGGCCCCTCAGCATACTTTATTTTTACCCCTAGCCCTTAATATGTTACCTGACAATATATGCGGATTCGTTCTTGTCTATAATACAATAGTTCTTTACTACCCTCCCACGGGCGGGAACCTGTCTGTTTTGTTTACTCT
This sequence comes from Myocastor coypus, assembly GCA_004027025.1. Classification (NCBI taxonomy): domain Eukaryota; kingdom Metazoa; phylum Chordata; class Mammalia; order Rodentia; family Myocastoridae; genus Myocastor; species Myocastor coypus. The sequence goes on along the minus strand of PVJA010023761.1, from coordinate 10,993 downwards.
GGTTCTGAGCGCCTCGAGTGTTTCCAGCATTTGGACAGAGGAAAGGATGGCAGAGGGCTGGAGGGCGAGCCGAGGCCAAAGGCTGCAATCCTTTGGTTTTCTTCGCAGCTTCAAAGGTGGTTATAAACTGAACACTAAAAAAAAACCTGGAAGAATCCCACCGCCACCTTAGTCCACTCAGGACAGAAGCAGAGCGTGGTTCCCCAATTCCTACAGGAAACAGTGGTTTGAGACAAGGCTCTGGGGATTTGGTTAAGCAAAGATGTGGAGCTACGTGATGACCTGGTGGTTTGGGAAACAGTTAAGCTTGTTTCCAGGGGCATGAGTGGTTGGGACGGGAGGTCTTTTCCTTAGAAGTCAGAAGAAAATATCTTTCTATACCATATATTTTAGCTGCCACCTCCATTCTGAGAATACTGTATTTTATCTTCACTCGCTACCGTACAGAATGCTTTGAACACAGACAATACAAGGATACTGTCTTTATACAAATCTTCATCAATGAGAACTGCTGAGGCAATAAACCCTGCAAAAAGGAATAAATGACCCAATTTTTAGGGGTGGCGCAAGAACATTGCAGTGCTGGGGGCTGGCAGCGTAAGCTTTTATTAGTGACAGGAATAACATTTACAAGTTGTGTAGAACGCCCAGAGACATCCCTGAAACCGAATGTCTCATGGACAGGATTATTCACACAGTCCTGAGCAGCAGGAACCCAGTAGCGAATGGCTCCCCATAAAGAGCTCAGGCCGCCCCGGGTTCGGACTGGAATTCCAGATGACGGCAAGTCTGCCTTTCCCATAACTCTTAAGTGCTCTGAGATTTTCAGAGCTTTACACAAGCAAAAGTGGAAGCCTGAAATTACCTACAGCCTTTGAACCATGCCAAAGGCTAAAAGTCAACATTAAAGCCAGACACAGATTTTTCTTGGGTGATGTATGCCATGTTAATCGTAGGGGCACTTCTATTCACAAAAACCTCATTGAGATTGAAAGATTTCCCAGCATAATTTCTTTGTCAGTGACATCAGCTTGAGATGCTGGTCGATTCTGAGATATCACATCGAAGTCTTGGTCCTAACACAGAGACCTGAAGCACATGAGGCAAACGCTGTACAGAGCCAATCCTGTGTTTACAACTGTCTTCCCAAAACTCCTGGGTTTTGGAGACCTCTGATACTGTCTTGAACATAGTGTACTCTAATACAGACTTGCATTTTGACCTCCACCCTCAAAATTAAGGCCTTTCTTTTCCCTAATATGTCTTACACACTACTCTTTAGTTATTGCTATTGCAATAAAATTGTACTTTTAATTTCTCCATCTATTCTATCCTTCTCCAGTCTCAAAATCCAACTTCTTGGCCATGTGAGTTTTGATATATTACTTTCAGGCACAACCAGCCATGTTGGTTGTAATTTCTCAGTACCTGTTTCTTCATTCTCCTCTTCATAGTTTGCTCATGTTTTAGGTATTGAACCTTAGGTTGTAGGAGACAGATACTGCTCCCTGGTCCATTCAGCTTTTTCTTTCTTTCCTATGCCTCTTTCCTTTTATACCACTAGCAAGAGGGCACTAGACAAAGAAGCCCAGCAGCTCTCCTGGGCTGCCGCAGAAGCCGCCTCTGGAAAGAGGCTGTGGTGTGAGATTCTGTCAGACTGTGCTTGGACATACCTGGTTTGGGGTTCTGAGGTTTGGACGTACTTGAAGGAAGTGAAGCTGTTCACACAGTGTGTGCCTTCCATGTTATTGAGAAGGCAGAAAAGGCGGCTTACTCTAGGTCAGAGGTTCTCAACCTTTCTAATGCCGCGACCCGCAATACAGCTCCTCATGTTGCGGTGACCCCAAACCAAAAAATAATTTTGGTGGCTACTTCAAAACTGTAATTTTGCTATAGTTATTATTTGGAATGTAAATACCTGATATACATTATGTATTTTCCGATGGCTTTAAGCTTTAGTTGACGCCTATGTTTTGGTTGTTTGACCCCCACTGGGGTTGCAACCCACAGGTTGAGAACCGCTGCTCTAGGTAAAGGGAAATGATCCAGACGCATGTGACCACTTCAGCTTACGTTTTGGACTCCTGCAGAGCTTAATGTGGGTTTCACACTCCATGTTGTCCACATGCTTTTGAACAGAATCATGATACTTGTATCTCTCTATAAGACTGCCACCCTAAAAAGCGAAAGCAATTAGACCACTAAGAATTACTAGCTTACACTGCTACCCCAATGCAAATAAGGAACACTGGACTATGTATACAACTACTTCCTCTCAGTTCAAACAGAAGAAATTGTTTTCTGTTTTTTTTTCTTTCCTTACCAATATTGATCAGAAAATGTATCATGTCTACACCCTGTGCTCTGTATAACTATTATGAGGACAACAATATACAATGTATCATTTATTGTGAATGTACTACCAACGTGTTTTGAAACTATCATATTGTTATTTCTTATTAAAAGTAATATATATTATATATTATAATTATATCTAATTATATATAATTATAATTACATATGCTATATAATATATATTATATATATTATATAGCATATATATATATATATATAAAAGAATTACTAGCTTAGGGCCAGGGAGATAGCTCAGTAGAATAAGTGCCTGCCTGGCAAGCACAGGGTCCCGAGTTCAATCCCTGGTACCGCAAAAAGAAAAAAAAAAAGAAAGAAAGAATTACTAGCTTAGTGTCTGCTCAGGACAGTGCAGGGACCAGGGTTCAATTCCCGGACCCACATGCTGTGCTAGCCCCACCTCCAGGCACACTGAACAGGCCACTGAGATGGGACATGGTAGTACACCACTATAATCCCAGCACTGGGATAGCTATGAGTCCAAGCTGCAGGGTAATAATCTGTAGCCTGACACACATAAAAAAAAGATGCAACAGCTGCTATAAGAAAAGTAAGCCTTGTGCCCTGCTAATCGCCCCTGCAATCCTGTAATAACAGAAAAGAAAAAACAATTGAGCAGAATATACAATATTCCAAAGAATGTTTCCTAGCATTCAAAAGTAAAAGCACCTACTGCACACAAAGCTACGAATTCATAACCTTTAGTATATCACGCAGGCCTTCCATCAGTCTTCACTGTCTGCCACAAGAGCGTAGAAAGTTTTAGCCACAGTTATCTGTGACAGGCCTGGTCGCCTGCCCCACGAGGGCGTGCTGACGCTGCCACCTAGACACTACTACCTCGTAATCTTTTCTTAAGTGAGCTATTTAAAGTATGTCAGAAATACATGAAGTCAGGGGTTGCTTTTTGATGTACTTAGTACCAAGTCTGCAGGGTCTGACTACACAGATCAGACTCAGTGATCCTCCCGTTTCAACTCCCAACTGATGGGATTACAGGCGTGCACCACCACACCCAGTCTAGCGGGACTGGCACAGCCTGTCAGGGATCGCACCCTGGTCCCTGTATCTGCCTAAGCAGGCACTTTAATCCACTGAGCTACCTGGCTGGCCCTAGGGGTTCACTTTTCATGGTTCTTTGCTTTGGGTTAGGTTTAAATAAAAGTCAAAGACAAGTCATTTTCTCATTTTTAAAATCCTTTTCCTGATTTTTGTTTCTTCAAAATGAGTTTGACCAAGTAGCCCACAATGGGTCCAGGGGAATCTGAAAATCTTATGTCCTTGCGATATGCTGATTGGTCAGGGGCTTGTCCGCGGTCCACCTGCACTGGTCAGAGCTTTGTCCCCGGTCTGCCTGCACTGGTCAGGACCTTGTCCCTGATCTGCCCCCATTAATTTTCATGCTGGCTCACAAGGTGGTCGGCAGGATGGCCAAGCGCTCTTGTGTGTGAAGTCAGCTTCCAGTGATAACTGTTCTTAAAAATTGGGAAAGTTTTATAAAGCAAGAGCACTATAGAAAACACAATAGAAAAAGATGCTTGTGTTGTTGTTTTCAAAAATAGGTTTCCACGTTGAAACACAAGCAAAACGGGCAAGTAAGGCACCATCAGAGAGTGCCTGGCTGCAGGCGGTGATGAAGAGACTTGGGGCGGGGCTGCGGCTTTGGGTGAAAACTGAATATAGAAAAACCTGGACTCGACACTCTTCTTTCTGAGCTGAGACTTTCATTCAACTTTCCAACGCAGAAAGACCACCTGTTCTAGGGACACAGAGGCCTGTAAGAGAATGGCACGTGGAGCCGAGGAAGCTTTCCCCGTCGCACAATCATAAAAGCGACAAGGGGGCCTATTTAAGTTTGATGTATGTGCCGTGCCATGCCCACACATGTGGAAGCACTACCCACACTGGTGCCACGTGAGTGCACATCCGTAAGCCACACAGAGGCAGGCAGCAGTATTCACTCCTTCTCTTCTGTCCTGTGATGGCCAGGGTGGAGCACAGAGTGGCCACAGCTATCATCCTCCTCCCCTCACTCTCAGTCACTCTTCTCTGGACTCCACAGGGGCACTGTCACTCCTTGCCTAGCCTCCTCCTCCTGATCCTGCACTCCCCCGTCATTCTGATAGCTGTGGTCTGAATATCAGCTACTGTGCCCCCTCTGGGACTTGCCAGTTGCCATGTCCCCAAAGGAGCGCAGAAACAGAAGCGGCCGAGGGGTACAATCCCCAACACCCACACAGGTGCGGCCAAGGGCTACCATCTGCAACGCCAATACCCTATGATGAGCACAGCCAGCCTTCCCTAAGCGTTCCCTGCTTGGGCCATACCATTTTTCCTGCAGATGCTATAGCTGTCCATCAAACAGCTCCTGTCTCCCCAAGTTCCACAGCGCTGTGACAGCTGTGGATATCCCGGGGGCCCCTTACCTGCTCAGGGGATGCTGACCTTGCTTGACATTGAACCAACTTGTAGAATTCCATCTGGATGAATCAATAAGCTTGGATCACAAGACTTAAGTGTAGACCAAGGGGACCAACCAGCAGGCTCGGAGTCAGGCCAATTGCAGGCTGGACACCGAGAGCAAACCTGAGTCTACAGCAGCCACAAACCTTAGCTGCCGTGTAAGCAGGCTTTCGTTTGACTTTCGCAGGGGGGTCTAGGAGGGCTTTCCTGGGTGTGCCGATGCCCTGTTTCCTGTCCTCACACTGCAGTGTGGGCTGGGCCCAAACCAAGCCTTGCTCCCTTGGTCCCATAAATCAGGCCTCGATTCATTTCTCAGGCAATGTGGGCTCAGAAGGGCCTAGAGGTCTCCAAGGTTCCTACACTGCATGCTGTGGGCAGATCAGTCGCTCATGAGCGCAGAGCTGTGAGCCCAGGATAGTTCTAGAAGAGTCAAAGGACACCAGGGACAGAGGCCTTCAAATGGCAGAGTTGATGGTATCTGGCACAGGGCCAGCATCAACCAGTGATGGCCAGCATTGGCTGAGACCTTCAGCCAGCACTGTGACTGCCAATGACTGGCCTTAACTGATGTCATCTGGTAATGCCAAGACGAGTCACACTAAGGAGTGGAGCTGCTAGCAGTGCCACTTTGCCAGTTCAAGGTTTCTGTCTGAGTTGGGAAAAGGAACCCTCACTTGCTGGAGTCCAAATGGGGTTCACCAGAGCTGCACTGCGGTTACCTCTGCTTCTACACCACGTCTCTGTCAGCTCTGATCTACCTCAGCCCCTCCCACTTAGGTGATGAGTGTGTGCCCAACCTCACTGTGATCTCAGAGACCACGGCATGGTGGTGTGCCTGCATCTCACCGTGCCACCTGTCAGTGCCACATCCAAAGAAAACATCTCAGTGAAGGCTTTAGCCCTCCCCATCCGCTCACCGACCGGTGCTCAGTGGGCTTCCGGCTGCCCCCACGGGCCCTCCCACAGGCTCATGCTGTTGGCCCAAAGCGCACGCTGCAGAATCCGCACAGGGCACCGCACAAGCTCCCAGCTCTTTGATTCCCGCTTCTCAGCTTTTCTCCACAATCCCACTGGGCATGAGAGCGCCACCTGCCTTCCGTCTACAATTTCCACCTCAGTCACTCACACCTCAGTCACTCTGCCCCCATCCCCCCTTTAGACCTACACAGCAAGGTTACCAATGACTTTATCTGAGTAAATCCAAGAGGCCCTTTTTGGATTATGGTACACATTAGCTTAGTATCTTGGCTTGTTCTCAAATTTTCTCTTTCTTTTCTTTTCTTTCTTTCTGTGCATTTTTGAGGCAGGGTCTCGCTATGCAGTTCAGGCTGGCTGTGAGCTCACTTCTGTAGCCCAGGTTGGTCTCAAGCTCGCAGTAATTCTCCTGCCTCAGCCTCCTGAGTGCTGGGATTACAGGATGCAGCACTCAGATTTGCTCTTGATGCCCACACGTTGGCCCCGCGGAACTTTTCCTCCCAAGTCTCTAGCTCAGCCTTTCCTAAATGTCTCTTCCCCACCATCTCGGCCACTTCCTCTGCTTCAACATGGGCTCTGTGGGAGAGTGCAGGGCCTCGGCATCTCTGCTTTCTATTCTCTTTTCTTCCTCGGCATGACACACACCGCCCAATGGCTTTAAATGCTTTTGGTGAGTGTGCTCATTGCTGCCATGTTGATAACTCAAGCCCAGACTGCTCCTGGGAAACTCAAATTTTATTTGCAGTTGCTTTTTAGTTAGGCATTCCATGCACATGCGAAATCCGATTGGACCACGTGGACTCCTCTGCCTCTACCTCTTCTTCTGTCCCGGCTGTTTCTTTCTCACTCTTCTCCTCCATGAATTTGGGTGTCACCCTGGATTCCTCCATGTGCCTCTTCTCCCGTGACAGCCCACCAGCTGGTGATTCCAAGGACAGCTCAGACGTGGCCTGCCGCCCGTGTCCTCTACCTCCCGTTGCTCCCGTGGATGAGCGCAGACACCTCTGGGCTCCTGCGCGCTTTCCCTCTTGGCTGGTCATGTCACCAGCCCCACGATAGCGAAACTGATATTCTAAACAAATAAATTATCTTCCACCCTTCCCACTCAGGGAAGCTCCCTCAATGCGCTCAGCAAAATTCTGTCTCCTGCATGTGAACTTGAGCTCCTTGCTGGTGAGCTGCGGCCACGCTGGCCAGTGGCGGTTCCCAGCACACACTCCTGCGGAGCCGTCCACACACGGCTCTCCATCCAGGGCACAGCCGAAGCGCCCACCTCAAGCGCAGGTGCTCCCGCGTCTCCTTTTGTGCCGCTCCCTGGCGCTCGGCTCCTGGCAGAGCCCTTCCTGCCGGTCTTATCACCGCGCCTCTGTTCCCACCCAGCCTTTAGCATTTTGGGCAAAATAAAGGGCACGCCACAGGGACAAACCTGTGTTTGGAAGGACTGGTAATAAAAGGTTAATTGCTTAGGTAAACCAAATATGAGCCTAACAAAGGGAAACTACTCTGCTATCCTCAAGCTAGGGAGCCAACTGGAAGGGCTGGCTCTACTTAGGTGGGTGCTTATCCATGTGGACCCTGAGTTCCTTTGGAATTCAGACAGACTAAATGCCAGCTGGTATTTTTTTTTTTTCATTTATGCATTTGGTACAGGCTCTTACTACGCAGCTCTGACTCATTGTGATCCTCCTGTTTTCAGCCTCCCCAGCATTGGGATTACAGGCATGTGCTACCATGCCCAGACTCCCCCCAGCTCAGGGTGCCCCAGGAGTAGGGCCAGCATGGCATGCAGGACAAGGGACCAAAGCTTGGTCTCAAAGCCTGGTCTCTGTGCTTGTGAAAGCAGGCATTCAGTCCACAGAGCTATCTTGCTGGGTTTTACTTGGTCTTAATAGCATGAACGATATACGTCCAGTCAGCGTCCTTTGTAAGGACAGACAGCCAGGCCTGTCCTCCTGTCCTCGGCAATAGTTTTCCTGCACTCACTCTGTTCTCATTTGGAAATGCCAAAGGCTGGGTCAGCCTTCAGAGCGTCTGCCTTTGGCTAGCGCTGCAGCCCTGCCAGGCTGGGCCTGGGGCCACGGGTGGCTCATTTCTCTCCCCCACCCATTTTCCAATCTTGGCTATGGTTTTGCTTTTTCCTTCTTTGAAAATGAAACTATTTTTCTTCATGGATACATCAGTGCAGGCCACTGGAGTACATGCCAGAATTAAATGATTTCGGTGTGCTATAAAGTAATGAAATTGACTTCTATAAAGCCTTTAGATTGAAACTGACTCCTTCAAATGACACATGTTAGACCCACTTTATTGCACAGCAATCAGAGTGTGTGCCTCAGAAGGGTGGGGTAGGGTGGGGAGCCACAGATCCTTGGTGGCCTCCACTCATGTGAAACCTCCGTGGCTGGCTGCTTCAAATAAACTGTTCTAGACATGACAGTGACCTCAGATCAGGTGCTCGCTTTTTAAAAATGCTTACGAGCGTACCTTACATAGCTCATGTTATGGAAGTTTTATTAAAATTAGTAGCTGGTATTATAATATTCCCATTAGAATTAAATGAGAAGTAATAGAAATGTCAGCGATAACGATTACAGCAGAAGAGCTTCGCGTCAGGGTTCTGAGGAGAGCACTTTATTCTCCCCACGGAACTTTTTAAAAGAAAAAGGACAAAGGGGTGGCCAATGGGAGAGAGGCAGATTAGCATGATGGGGGCAGTTCGCTTTGAAGGAAGTCCTTCTTGCCTGGATGACAATGACAGCACCCTGGATGGTGAAAAATAAAAGTGGCGAAATAAATTTGCTGCATAAAAATGGGCAAAGCAAGAGGAAAGGTGGCTGAGGCGAGGAGGAAGCCATTCTCACACCTGGGTCATTTCTGGGTGAACACAGCAAAGCCCTGGAGAACCTGAGCCAGCTGCCCGGGTCACAGCTTGGTGGCATGGGAGCTTCAGGACAGGGTCATGGAGGGGGACCCCAGAGCACCCCATTGGCTGCAGTGAGGCACAGGGCACCGGGCACAGCCTCAGGAAATCCCAGACACTTTCTTGGCCCCTCCCCCTGCTCCAACTGGTCATCCTACTACCAAGGCATTCTCTGTTTCTCTGCTTCGGTCGCCCCTGTTTCTGGGGTCTCTGTCCTACACATCGCATCCTTTGGCAGTGCACAGAATCCCACGTGAAATGGTTCCTGGAATTCAGAGAGATCGCTAGGAAGCCAAGGGAAAGCCTCGGCTGCCTGCCATTTGGGTGCCCGTGCCACAAGCCGGACAGTGACGTTTTTGGCCTTGTACCACAGGTGGCTTTGGAGTCTCATGTCCCTAAGGCTCAAAGTTTAGGTAACTCCGAACTGCCTAAGAAGTCAACCTAAAGGTAGGTGTCATTGTCTCCTTTCCTTAGAAGGGAAAACACTGACATGGACGGTGTGAAAACGTCCCTGATGCTGCGCCCAAGATGCAGGTGGGTAGCAGGAGCGAGAGAAGGGCCGTGCGTGCCGTTTAGTCCTTGGGAAAGATCAAAGAAGCCGTGGAAGAGCACGGAGAGTCTTGCACATCGGTCCCCGGTAGTGTAGCCAGGGGACTGCCCTAGGTTCTCCGTCGTCTTCTACTGGTAATGAAAGTATCGGCTGAGCAGCCACCACGCCATCAGTCACAGGCGAACCCCGCACACGCGCGTGGATCAAAACGTATAGCTGCTCTCAGGCTGATTTGCTATCTAAGCCAACACTGACTCAGCGCTCTGCAGACGACAGCCAATCTCTAGCAAGGCGCGTATTTACGGCGCATTATGTGCAACGCAGCTCAAGGCCACAGTCTCTGACTAGAAAGCTCCTTCCGACGTGCTCCCTGCACAGCTGCCATTCAGAGCTCCGCTCATGCTTGCGACATATGCTCATTTCTGAGAATGGGCCCAGATCTCCCGGCCTGAGCTCCTCAAATACAAATCCAGAGGCCTCCGAGAGATGCGGGCGGGGGACCACTCATTGCCGCCCACAGGCTGCCCTCCGGGGTTGGGCCACTGTGCTCGCAGCTCACGCGTGAACCGCCTTGCTTTGGATATAAAACAGTGAGCAACAAGAAGTCCAGCTGGCTGCGCCGGCATGCTGGTGAGTGCGCCGGGCGCCTTCCGCAGCTCCTTTTTCTGCTATTGCAACAATCATCCCTCTAAAAAAGATGAGGAAAGTGACCACAGGGTCCAGAAGTGAGTTTCCCCTCAGCTCATGGCTTTGGACCAGAATCCGCAAGCTTGGCCTGAGGAAGGGCCATGCTCTCTCGCTAGTAGTTGCCAGCAGCATGACTGAGAGTCTAGAAGCTTCTGGCACTGTTCGTCCCTGGAGCCACTAAGCGTGTTACATACTGAAAGAGAACTCCGAGTCCTTTTCCTCAGTCGGAGAAGAGGCTGGAGATCAGGGCCGGTAAGGAGCGCCCGAGCAGCCCAGCTGAGAGGTCGAACTGGCTAACACCCTGCACAAGATTACAGGTGCTTTGTGTTGTTTCAGTGCCAAGGATTGAACTCGGGACCCTGTGCTTGCCAAGCAGTTGCCTATGCCACTGAGCTGTCTCCCTGGCCCAGCACTGATTCCTAAGCTCCACAAATTGAACCATCTTGGAACACACAGTGCATCAAATAATTCACCACTATCCTCTACGTTATGGGCACGTGGTTACAGCCTGGATCTACTTCTTTGGAGTAGGTAGAAAACCTCTGAGAGAAAAATAGAGGATAAGGACAACCTCTGATAGGAGAAACCTCGGCGCAGATCAAATCCCCGTGTGTGCTTCAGCTGCCATCAGCTGAGCATAGGGCTGAAGTCAGACAGCAGTTGGTAGGCGTCCACCCCTCACGCACCTGTACTGACCTAGCGCTACTGTCCTGTGAGGACGTCCACATTTCTTGTGTTTGTACTATATTTTAATAGTTTATGACGTACTTTTCACATTTGAGAACTTGGACAAATGGTGTAACCACATATTAATCTTTTAACTGTCCCCTGGACCTTAGTTCACTTAACTATTTCACCATGGAGACCCAGGAATTCTTGTCATTCTAAGCGCCTTCATAGTACGAGAAATACACGCATTGGCATTCATTTGCGTTCTCTGCCTGCCTGCCTTCCTCTCTCTCTTTCCTTCTTCCTTTCATCTTGCTCCCTCTCCCTCTCTTCCCCCTCTCCCCCTCTCCTCCCCT
>PVJA010023760.1:14570-32623 GCA_004027025.1 Myocastor coypus | reverse complement strand
AAAAAAAAAGATTATTTTGCTATTATTTGTCAAATGTTTTTGTTTCTCTTCATGTTTTGAAAACTTCAATAGCATGTTAGAAACATGAATGTGTTCCTCTCTTTCTTAAATTTTAAAAAATTATTTTATTTTCTGTACATTTTAAAATTTGCATTAAATTTATCAGAATGTTTTAGTTGTATATACTGATCAACTTAATCATATGGAATTTGTACCTTTACATGATATATCCTGATTCTTGTTTTCCATTCTTCTACCCTCCGTTCAAAACCTCTTCTACTCCTTAACTAAGAAATATTTGTTTCCATTTTTCCTTCTATTCTTGCTTCTTCTTTTCCCTTTTTGTTTTTTCCACTCTCACCTCCCTAGTTTCCTTTTTCACTTGAAAGTTTTCTTCCTATTTCATAAAATCTAGTATCAATTTCAGTCCTTGTGTACATGTCAATTTTTTACACAAGCACATGCAGCATTTCAATGTGTGTCTGATTTATGTCACTGCAGAGGATAGTCTCAAGCTGCATTCATTTATCTAGAAATGTCTCAAGTTTATTTTTCCTTGTGGCTGAGTAGTTCTCCAACATATATAATGAAGCCATGTCTTCTTTATTCATACATTATTTAATGAGGTTGGCTGTTTCCAATATTGAGCTCTTACAATCTGCCAGTATATTCAGAGGTATGCTTATAGCACTCTGTTGTTATGTTTTAATTACTCTTATGAAGATAATAAGAAGGGCAGTATTTGAAACAACACCTCTCACAGCAGAATTCTAAAAATTAAATAAAGGGGCAGGCAAGATGGTTCAGCAGTCTACTGCACCTGCTTAGGAAAGCTTAGACAACTTCAGGGACAGCAGTTCAATCTCCTGCACCACAGTCTACACCAGCCACACCCCAAGGGCAGGCTGAGTCGGCCATAGCATAAAAAAGAAAAAAAAAAAAAAGGAAAAGAAGTAAATAAGTATGCCACTGGCAGAAATAAAAGGCACCTGAATATCAGTGGAAAAGTTTAGAAGATATAGAAACAACTCTACATATACTCAGCCACCTTATCTTTAACAAAGGACACAAACTCTTCCCATGTTAGAAATAAAATCTCATTAAAAAAATGATGCTGGAAAAACTGGCTTTTCACATGCTGATGACTGACATTAGATCCATATCTTTTGCCATGTACTAAACTAAAATAGCAACAGATCAAAGATCTAAATGCAGAACAAAATACTGAAGCTTCTGGAAGAAGAATAGTTACAAATCTTGAAAGCATTTAATGCATTTAATGATCATACAGGTACTATGCTAAAGAATTTACAACTCAGTTTTCATATCACTAGAAAGCATTTTCACAACAAAGTCAGATGTTCCTCAGACAAGGTTTGTCATATATATATATATATATATATATATATATATATATATATATATTTCAGATGAGTAAAGACTAATGGAAAATAAATATATGAAAAATTACTTAAAATCATTGATCATTTGAGTGTTTCAAACTAAAACAACCATGAGATTGCATTTCATTTAAGAAAGAATGGCTGTTATCTAGAAATTAACCAACAATAAATGTTCATGATATTGTGTGGAAAAGAAAAATCTCCACTGCTCATGTGAATCCAAAATGGCACAAGCAATGTAGAAGTCAGTGTGGAGATTTCTTAAACACAAATACTAGAGGCTACCTTTGGCCTAAATAGTATGATATTCCTTATATTTTATGTTGTGTGAATTTCTATATTGTTCTGTCATATTTTCTAATTTTTTCCTCCACATTGAATTTTGTTGTTGTTGTTTTTGTGGTCAAGCGTCCCCTTTTAATATCAGAAATTATATTTTAATTTGCAAAAATTTGCCTATTTTTAAAAAATATTCTCCTTTCTTCTATATTTTGAAAAATCAGTTATACCAGGGCCAGTCAAATAGCTCAGCAGATTAAATTGTCTACTTAAGCAAACAGAGTGGCCAGGGTTTCAGGGTTGATCTCTGGCCTGCCATGCCAGCTCCACACCCGGACATGCTAAAATGGGGAATGAGACTCGGTATATTGACACTGTCCTGTAATCCAAGCTCTTTGGGAGGCTGAACACAGGTGGACCACTATGAGTCAATCTACATAATGAGATCTTGTACACCCTGTAGATCTTTACTAAAAATTACAAAAAAGAGGAAGAAACAAAAAAATAAAGAAAATTATAATTGTTAACATCCAGATGCAATAGTCTTACAATTTCTGTCAGTTTAATTTGTGTGTGTGTGTGTGTGTGTGTGTGTGTGTGTGTGAGAGAGAGAGAGAGAGAGAGAGAGAGAAAGAGAAAGAGAGAGATCAGGCACACTTTGTTGTTATACTGAGGTATTTATTTGAACAACTCATCATTTTTCTTTGTTTAACAGACATACAAATATTTATGCTTTTTGTAAATCTTAAGCACACTTCACTTTTTTCAAGTAAATTACTTAGAAACAATATAAGTTTTACAAACATAATTCTTGGATTCACAGATTTGCAATAGTCTTCATTTTTATTTATAAAACAATGAGGTCATTGATTTTGCATGTTTTATCTGCTTTCCAAACAGTACAAGTTAATTTTTCCACATGCTAATTAAATTCAAATTACTGAAGTCTTCCAAACCCTGCAGCATTTTTCTCACTTTCTTTATGGTGTAAAGCTGCAATAGTCTCTCTTTTGAACACACACAGTTACTGGTATCTGGGAACAAATATTCACCTTAAGTTACAAAAGAAATTGATGTGCCATGGCTCATCTGGCCCTACTCTCTGTGAAGAACTCTCCTCCTTAATCATTTTATTGTGTCTCATTTACAACCATCTGCTCTGTGAACAATGCCACTGTCTCAGAAAATAACACCTCTGTCTCCACTTAGTCATTGTTGTTTTATTTGAAACACCAATCAAAATTTTGAACCTTCAGACCTCACTCTAAGCTGTAGAAAATGAAGATATCTGTGTTTTACACTTTCATGATCACTGTACAAGTGTTCTTATTTTGAACCTGTTTTTTAAATTTTTCTACTTATTAATATACAGAAAATAATAACAGTGAAGTTAGTCATTGTCCTTTTTTGTGTACATTTACCTGAAAATCGACTCTAAGTCTGTTATCAATTTAAATATATAATGACACTTATATTTTAAATATTTGAGACAATATTTTGTCAATTTTATGACTTTATTAATTAAAGTAAGGTAGGTATATGTAGATATAGATGCAGATGCAGATGTAGATGTATACATAGGCCTAGGTGTAGATGTAGATATACATTAGGATACAGATATAGATATACAGATTATTTAAGGAGAAAGTCTTTGGCCTCAGGTACCTACGAACCATGGAAGGACTTCTTGCAATTTAGGTTGAAGTAAATGCTGTCATTGGAATTAGTATGAGGGAGTCTGAAATGTCCTAGGGAGTTCTCTACCCATTTAAGAATACTCAGAACCAATGTATGTTTTAATTTTAATGAAAATATATAATTAACCAAAGACTTCTTACAACATTTATTATGCTAGATTAAGTGATAGTGGAGATATTTTTCCCCTGTCTATTTATAACTTTAGCCTAACTATATATCTCCCAAATTCAAAGCATTTTATCTAATTATAGCATTTATAGGTTTCCAACATATATATTTTCTTTTCTTTTTTCTTTCTTTTTTTCAAAGTAATTTTGGTGAAGTAAATCAGATTTGATTATGTCTTCTCTAAAACTCCTTCAAGAATTTTTCACCCAACATAGAGAATAAAATTGTTAACACAGATCAAATGTCCTGTATTATAGTTTATTTCAAAGATATGCTGTGTTTTCCTCAATTTAAAACCTTCTTTCAAATTTACTTCATGTATTCAATATCATTTCAATTCTGTGTTTATCTACTTACTGTATTTGTATTTTATGAATTTATAATAAATTAGATTGCATACTATATATATTTAATTTAAAATATTTCCAATGTCTTTTATACTTTTATCAGATTAATAATTGTCTGTGGTTGCTTCACCACCAGATCTTCTTCCCCACTCAGAACCCAGCCCTGGCATCTGATGTTGAGCCTTGCAGCAAAATTCCCTACAGAAAGGCTGTGAGTCAGACCCTTCCAGATAATCCAGGAATATCTGGCCAGAGGAGCACAGTGGGCTCACTTCCACAAGCTGCAGCAGGGAGAAGCTGAGCACAGAAGCCGGACCCAGCCAGACATATTTGGACAAGATCAAACTTGATAGATCCGACCAAAATTTCAATAGACACTAAAAGCATATTTCTTCAAAGTTCTACACCAAAAGTCAGAGGGCACTGTTATACAAAATGACAAAGAGGAGCAAGATGCCATCACAGGCCCCAAGCCCACACAGAACAAATGCAGGAGACACTAGTATAGAAGAAAATGAGAATCACACAGCTGAGATCTCTGAATTAATAGCATGTGAAGTAAAGAAACAAATACAGAAATGTATAGAGGAACTCAGATCAGATATAGCCTCAGCCCAGCACTTGGGAGGATGAGGCAGGAGGATCAGTACAAGTTCAAGACCAGTGTGGTCTACAAAAGTGGGCTCACAACCAGCCTGTACTACATAGTGGGACCCTGTCTCAAACAAAACAAAACAAGACAAAAACTAGAATCAGAAAAAGAAAAAAGAAAAAAGAAATGTCTGAGTTAATAGTGTCTGCTGTAAAAAGACAACTGCAGAAAAGTATAGAGGAAATCAAATCTGAAGTAAAAAGAGAGAGATAGACATCTCTGAATTATAAACATCAGCAATAAAGAAAAAATTGCAGAAAGGTAGAGAAGAAATCAGACCAGAAATAATATCTGAAGTAGAAAAAGAAAAGGTAATGATAATGAGACTTAATAAATGCTTCTAAAGAAAACTGACAAAAAATTGGATAATAAAAACAATGAAGGAATCCTTGAATGAGTAATATAGGAATGAAATAGATCACTTGAAGCAGTTTCAAAGACATATACAAGAAAATAAAATCTCAATCACAAGTTGGCAACACCATATGAATGAAAGTGAAGATAGGGTTTCAGATCTTGAAGACACAATCACAGCCAGTGAAAAAGTAAGAAAGTCACTGTTAAAAAAAATTGGGATGCAGGAAAAATAACTCAGCATCTGCAAGATGATGAAAAGATGAACAACTTCAGATTAATAGGAACATTTGAGAAAGAAGGAGGCAACACAAATTATATAAAAGGAATATGGGCAGAAGTAATAGAAGAAAACTTCCCAAATACGAGAAAACAATATGACATTCAGTTAACTGAAGCATACAGAACTCCATATAACATCAACCAGACTAAAAACACACACAGACATATAATAGTCAAGATCCCAGAAATGCAGCAGAAGAATAATATACTAAAAGCTACTAGAAAAATAAAGAGATCACATTTAAAGTAAAACCCATCAGAATAACAGCAGATTTCTGTTTGCAAACCATGAAACCTTGCTTCAAGTCTACCATGAAAACAAATTTCAGCCAAGATTTCTATATGCCAAAAGGCTCTCTTTCAAGTATGAGGAAAAGAAGTGAAATACTTCCACAATGAAGAATGGCTGAACAATTTATTGATGTCAAAGCCAACCCTTCAAAGACTATTAAAAAACATCTTAAAGAGGAACCAAAATGACCCAAAATCCATGAATGAGCACAGAAAGAACACAACATATACTGCAGCCAATTAAGCACATGACAAAAAATGATAAACAATAGTAGAAAGCAAAAACATGTCAACTATAAGTCAATACATTCAAATAATAACCATCAATGTAAAGAGACCTAATTCTCCAATTAAAAGAAATATACTGGTACAGTGGATTAGGAAGCAAAATGCAACAATATTCTGTATAAAAGAAGCACACTAAACTCATAAAGAAACTTATAGGCTGAAAGACAAAGGATGGAAAACAATATTACATATCCCATCAGTTCAGAAACAAACAAACAAACAAACAACAACAACAACAAAAAGACAGGGCTAGCAATCCTGTAATTAGGTAGTCAAAACATCAAACCAAGTTTGATCATAAGAAATAAAGCAGGCTACTACATACCAGTTAGAGCAAAAATTCAAGATGAAGGGGTAAAACTCATAAATAAATATACCCAACATGGGAGCACTAAGCTATACAAGACAAATCTTAGTGGACATGAAAAATATCTAATATCCAATACCACAATCTTAACAAGAGAACTTAACAATCCTTTATCCCAAAAGATAGGTCAAGCAGACAAAAATTAGCAAAGAATAAGTAGATCTGAATGAGAACTTGGAATAACTGGACTCAGTGGACATATACAGACTGTTTAAGATAGCCACTTCTGAATACACGTCTTTTTTTCAGCTACACATGGGACATTTTAAAAAACAGACCACATACTAATCAATAGTTGATGCCTAAGTACATGCAAGAAAATAGAATTCATCTCATGCCTATTATATGACCACAGTGCAATGAACCTGGAAATAAATAATAAGAACAACAAAAAAAAAACAAACAAAACAAAACCCAAGAACTGAAGAAATACAAAGAATTTAAACAACACCCTCCTCAACAACTATTGGGTTAAAGATGAAATTAAACAATATCCACAATGTAATGAAAATTCAAACATAAGTTATCAGTATTTGTGGGATGCAATGAAAGCAGTTCTTAGAGGGAAATTTATAGCTGTAACTTTCACATCAATAAAATAAAAAAGAGAACAAATAAATACTCTAATGAGACCCAAATCATCCAGAAAAGGAAGAGCAAACCAAACCCAAAGCCCACAGATAAGAGGAAATTATAATGATTAGTTCAAAAATTAATTCAATCAAGACAAAGAAAGCAATACCAAGAATTACTGAATCAAAATGGTGGTTCTTTGAAAGATTAAATAAAATTGAGGAGCCTCTATCTAACTTCATCAAAAAGAGGAAAGAAAATAACCAAATTCAAGCAATAAGGAATAAAAAGGGTGAAATTATCACAAATCTAGGAGCTATTCAGAAGATCATTAATAGCTAGCTTGAGATTATTTACTCTCACAGAATTGAAAACAGATGAAATGGATAGATCACTAGAAAGGTACAAATTACCAAACCTGAATCAAGAAGATATAAGAACTCTCAATATCCCAATAATAGCCAATGAAATACAAAATGTAATGAAAATTCTACTAACAAAGAAAAGCCCAGGTCCTGATGGATTCATCTCTGAATTCTATAAAAAATTTATGGAAGATATATACCCCATGCTCCAAAAACTCTTAAATGAAATTGTAAAGAAAATAGTCCTCCCAAAATCATTGTAGGAGGCAAGGATTATACTGATACCAAAACCAGAGAAAGATGCAACTAAAAGGTAAACCTCATGAACATAGAAGCAAAAATTCTTAGGAAAATCCTAGAAAATACAATACAGCAAAACATTAAGAGCATTATACACCATGACCAGACAGGATTCATTCTAGGGATGCATGGATGGTTCAATATATGGAAATCTATGAATGGAATGCTTCATATTAATAGAACCAAATCCAAAAACCACATGATCATCTCAATTTTTGCAGAAAGGCTTTTTACAAAGTCCAACACTAATTCATGTTCAAAGTCCTACAGAAAATTGGAATAGAGGGCCTCTACCTCAATCTGATAAAAGCCATCTATGACAGTCCAACAGCTAATGTAATTCTAAATGGGGAAAAACTGAAGTCTTTTACTCTCAGGTCTGGTACAAGACAAGGATGTCCTCTATTAACAGTCCTATTCAATCTATTTCTGGAAACATTATCTAGTGCCAGAAGACAAGAGAGAAAAATAAATGAATAAGAATAGGTAAAGAAGAAGTCAAACTATCATTATTTGCAGATGACATGATTGGCTACTTAAAAGACCCCAAAAAAGTCCACCAAGAAGCTACTAGAATTAATTTACAAGTTCATTAGCATAGCAGGATGCAAAGTCAACACACAAAAGTCAATAGTATTCCTCCGCAGAGATAATGAACACACTGAAAAATTAGAGAAATAATACCTTTTACAATAGCACTGCAGAAAATGAAATACTTAGGAATTAATATAACTAAACAAGTAAAAGATTTATTCAGTGAAAATCGCAATTCCCTAAAAAAAGAGATTCTAGTGGATTTCAGAAAATGGAAAGATATTACCTGCTCCTGGATAGGAAGAACCAACTTTGTGAAGACGACCAAACTTCTTAAATTGTTATACAGATTTAATTCAATTCCTATCAAAATACTATCAACATACATCATAGACCTGGAGAAATCATTCCTAAAATTTATTTGGAACAGAAAAAGACCTAGCATAGCAGAGACAACCCTAGGCAACAAAGATAAGGCAGGAGGCATCATAATTCCTGACCTAACGTTAGGAATTAAACGTTAGGATAAAATTGGCAATGTATTGGCACAAAATTAGACCTGAGGATCAATGGAAGAGATTAGAAGATGCAGAAGCAAATATAATCACACTCAGCCACACTATCCTTTACAATGGGGCCAAACATGTCTCTTGGAAGAATGATAGCCCTTTTAACAAATGGTGCTGGTAAAACTGCCTCTCTACATGAGGAAAACTAAATCTTGATCTAGTTCTATCACCCTACACTAAACTAAAGACAAAATGAATCAAACATCTAAATATTAAAAGAAAAACACTAATTACCATGGAAGGGACAGTAGGAGAAAATCTTGAAGACATTGGGGTAGGCCAACAGTTCATGGCCAAAAATCAAAATGCACATTTTACATTTGAAAGAGTCAACTCCTGGGACCTGCTCTTGATGAGAAGTTTTTGCATGTCAAAAGAAATTACCAACAGATTGAAAAAACACAACCCACGAATTTTGAAAAAAAAAAAAAAAAGCTAATAAGTCTTCAAACAAACGTCTTTTATTTAGAATTTATAAAGAACCAAAAAAAAATTCTTAGCTTTTTATCTTAGTATCCAAAAATTCAAAGATTCGATCCAGAGATGGGCATTCTAAATGAATACACACTTCTCAGAGGCAGAAATACTGAAAGCTCATAAATACATGAAGAAATGCTTCCCATTGCTAGATATGCATGAAATGCAAACTAAAACAACAGTTAGACACCATCTCACTCCAGAAAGAATGTTTGTCATTAAGAAATCAACCAAAAGCAAATGTTGGAGAGGCTGTGGGGAAAAACAAACACTTTTCCAGTGCTGGTGGGAAAACAGTCTGATGCAAACATTATGGAAATAATTGTGGAGACTCCTTAAAAACTAGGCCTGGAAATCCCATTCAAAGCAGCTCTCACCCTACTGGAAATTTCCCAGAACTGAAAACATCATATCATAGTGATGTTTTTGCAACTACGTTCATAGCAGCACAATTAGTGATAGCCAAATCTTGGAAACAAAAATATGCCAACCATCTGAACAATGGGTAAAAAATACATATTTTTATGCAATGGAATATTGCTTAGATATACAGAATGATAAACCTGAAGACTTCATATATAAGTGGATGTATCTTGAAAATATACTCATAAGTGAAATAAACCAGATGTACCTGTGTAAATATCATAACATCTTTCTACTGTAAGACCTCAAAAGAAGAATAAAAATTGAAAGGCATAACACAGCTGAGTGAAAATCAAGAACTTCAGGATTAAACAAAGAAGAGAAAGCAAGCAGAAAAGTTAGGAAATTTGGCAGGGGAAAAAAATGCACTTAGGCACACAGGATGAATTAGAAAATGGTTCAAAGACTCTCCAACTGGTTTTTGACCCAGAGAATAGCAATATGTAATAGGAAAACTATGTTTGAAATGCCTGTCATTCTGTTCTTGTAGATGTGTGCTTCTCCTAATGTAATTTCAATTATTGTTATACTCTTTCTCTCTCAAGTAAGTGTTCATTTTAAAGTAAAAAAAAAAAAGTGTAATGAAGAGATTAAGAGACAAGGAAAAATGCAGAAAAATTTTATCAGGTTACTTCCTTTATATTATAACCACACTAGAACATATATTTCCACCTATCCTGCTGTTTGTGCCACTTTTAAAATAAGTGATAATGTAAAAAGTAAAGCGTTTCTAGTCAGAAACCTTTATCTATAGAAGAAAATGAAGTATTGAATATGTTGTTTTAGCCTTTTTTCTCTTCACTGAGACAAAGTTCCCAGCACTCAAAGTTAAGAAAAGAATGGTTTATTTAGCTCTGAGTTTGTGCAGGTTTCTTAATTGACTATTTTCCATGCAAAGTGGTACACGACAGAGGACAAATAGCTCCTGGGAGTAAAAATAGCAAACACATTAAGAGAGAGGAAGACAAGCCTCTTTCTGTCCCTTATACTGTGTCCAGTCTGCTAGGATTAGGGCGGTGTAGATCCAATCAGCGCACCGATCCAGCAATCAACCATTCGTACTTCCACCCCTTAATCCTGACATTCACTATGAATCTATCATAAACTTTAGATTTGGCCTCCCTGGAAAAAGCCTCTTCTAAAGTACATGTGCCTTTGGGAGAGACATCTACATATAAACCATTACATGTATATATAGGGCTGCAAATTTAAACTACAGTTTTATTATTAAAAAATTTAATGGTAATTGGCTCTTTTTTATGTAATTGGTACAGTGTCTCATTATGCAGCTTTACTTTTAGGAGGGTTGTTGAACTCAGGACCTTTCACTTGTCAGGCAAGCATTTATTCTACTGAGCTATCTCCCAGGCCCTTCGTTACGAAGCTTCAATTCTTACTGATCCTTCTGTTTTCAGCCTGCTCAGCACTAAGATTATAGCTCCACACCACCACACCAGGACTCAATGGCTGGCTCAGTGTGCCCAGGGGTAGGATCGGCATGGCATGTGGTGCCAGGGACCACATTCTGGTTCCTGTGCTTGCCCTATTACTGTTTCTTTTCTGTAAGAATAAGAACATTATCATGCTGCTCTAGTTCCGCTGTAATGGATTGATACTCAATTACCTAAGTACAATAGGATCATTCTACTTCATGTTTAGCTCAGCATTCTGTTTATCCAGAACCAGTCTTTATACTCCATGCATTCACATGTTTTTCTAGCTTATGTTTTTCACATGTTTTCCTCCATGGAGTCTCAGCCTAACTGGCATCTTTCAATGTTCCATTTTAATTCATCTGCTTTATCTAGTATCCTCACTCAATGCTCTTTATTTTCATAGTCACCTTTCACTTGATTTGTAATTCTATATTTCATCTGACACTTATTTCAAAAAACATTTCTCCATTAGTTCCATGTGCCCCATAGAATAAGAAAATGTGGTTATTTTTTATGCATTTATCCTAAATCTAAATAATAGCTGTTGTTTAATCAAAGCAAGATTATGAAGTGCATGTATGATACATAGAAAAAAAATTCTTATTAAGTTAGTTTTCCTGTTGAGACAAATAAATGCCCTAGAAAATAATGGTTCAGCATGTTTTATATAATAAAATTTACCATGTGTCATAATTTAGATAATGTGTGTGTGTGTGTGTGTGTGTGTGTGTGTGTTGTGTTCAATGTACAGAATAAAATAGGTCAATGCATTTTGTCCTTCACATGTTGGAACCTACAAGAAAAGTTTTCATGCTTTTTTAAAAATACCTCTCCAGTTACTTTGAAGTGATTCTATCAATATCCCTCAGTGTTTCAGTCCTTAGGCTTTTTTTCTGATAAATTGCCAAAGGAAACACTACAGGGGCTTATACTGTCAAATATATATAAAATACGTTGCACCAGTTGTACCTTGGAACCATTAAAGTCATAATGTCACTTGCAATGCAAAGGCCATGTGATACTGTTTCATGGCACATATTTTTAGGACTGAGAATAAGCATAGTTTAGCTATCAACTGCTGAGTGAGTCTACACAAAAGATAGCAATGGGCACTACGACCACACAGACACAACTCGAGTTTTTTCCACTGAGTGCTTGTAGGTGCTCATAAACATGCAGCGTGAGACCTGCTGCCCAGCAAGAGCCAGTCAGAATGTGTTCCACACTGTAGTGAAGATGCGATTTCTAAATATTTTCACTAAAAAATATTAATGTTTCTATACTACTTTATTTAACTTGTATTTTAATTATAAATCTTTATGCATATGTATATATATCTATATCTATATCTATATCTATATCTATATATATCTGTGATTTGTTTAATTTCTATCTCATAAAACAATGTGCATCAATATTCCTGTAGTAGACAACATAATATCTCAGTAGGAT
This sequence comes from Myocastor coypus, assembly GCA_004027025.1. Classification (NCBI taxonomy): domain Eukaryota; kingdom Metazoa; phylum Chordata; class Mammalia; order Rodentia; family Myocastoridae; genus Myocastor; species Myocastor coypus. Next base: position 20,365 of record PVJA010023760.1, on the reverse strand, counting down.
TGCTTCAGTTGAAGTATCTGGCTTCCAAATAAGTCCATATTTGGATACACTACTAACCGTATCATGGGCCATGACAGAAAATCACAAACACATAAATATACTTTTTTTTTTTTTAAACAAAACACTTGATTCTTCATTTCCTGTTACAGTTTGCATGGAAAAATTTTTTTGAGCTGAACTCTATTCTAGCAGAAAATACTTCCTTTTATCACCTAGAAATTCTGTAAAAAATGTTTCTACCAAAAGACCGATTCTAAATTACTTGGGAAATAAATCTTCTGTTAAGATATTTCATCTGGAAAATATGTTTAACTTAATTAACTTCCTGTTGTTAATGTTGAGAGTTACTTATATGTTTTCTTTTCTTAGGAAAAATATACTAAAAATAGATAAAATATGTCTATAAAATTTGTCCAATTGCTAATGTGGGTTTAACTTTGCATAACTTCTATGGAAAATGGCAAAGCATAACTATTTTACATGGAAAATAAGAAGACTGGATTTTGAAAATGAAGAAATATTTTATTAGTGGTACAGATAAAATAAAGCTATGATTATTTACTAATGATCTATCAACAGTCCTGTTTCCCACTGAGTAATATATTTTCTTTCAAAAGAAGTTTTCCAGAAGTACACTATGATATTCAAAGCATTAAAATTTCTTCCCCCCCTTACTCTTTGCATTGCTTGACCAGCTATTGATTCTTGTTAGTGAAATCTTCACAATTGTACACTTGACAGTTCTTACTTTTCCTTGGAAAAGTATAGGAAGCAACAGATTTTATTTTTTCTGCAGGTTTTTAAAATTTATTATTATTATTATTATTATTATTATTATTATTATTATTATTATGTTTTGCCAGGTGCAGACTTCGGATCTTGCATTTGCCAGGCAGGCACTCAGACACTGGAGCTATCTCCCCAGCCATTCTAGCTTCTCTTACTACATAAAAATGTTCCATTTCCAAGGTATTAGACAGGTAAAGCATAACCAGATTCAGCCTTAGTTGCATATTTTGCCATTACAGGATTATTAAAGTGAATTTCATGGGTAATAGATTATTTCACTTAATAATAAATTTTTAAAACAAACAACAGAATTTAAAATACCTTAAAGTTTATAATCATCAAACATAAGTACAAAAACTTTCCCAGTTTACATCCACTGTTTTTAAGTTTTTGTTTGTTTTCCATATTTGTGATGCATAGTAATTGTACTGATCTTGGGGATCTGTTGCAGAGACATACACATATTTGTTTCTGAAACAGTTTTTACCTGTGAAAAATTACTTTTGTGTACTACAGTCATATAGAATATACACTAATTATTTCCTTATTTCAAATTCAGGTTCCAATTTCTTGTATTTCTATGATTTTATTTAATAATGAAGGAAGAACATGAATGTTAATCTCTTGCTGAATTTAAATTATTATCCACATTCAGTATAGTTTTAATTTGACATGTGATACTGTCATAACAGTTTCATGGATTTTTTTGGTAGTTTTTGTTTTGTTTTATTTCTGTAGATAGAATGTATTTTATTATTCTATCCATGTATGTTCAATTTTTAATAAATTAAAATTTTACATTTTAAGCAATTTGGCTTAAAAAGCTTAAAATGCTTATCCATTCAATCTATTACTCAGAATAATAAATATTATTTTGATCTTTGATGAAATGATAACACTTAGATACAATTTATTATTGTATCTTTTATGCTAAATTCTGCATTTCTTAATTTCTTAGAAATGTATTTAAATTATACTGATGTGACTCACAATGGGATTTCACGAAGATTTCGGGGTCTACCTGGTGGTCTAATATATTAATTAACATCATAATGCCAACTAGATATCTTCATATACAATTTCTGTAAGGTCTGAAGTAAGACGTTAGGTCTTAGTCGCTGTGTTCTACAGTGAAAGAGAACGCAAAAATTTTCATCTTGGTTCACTGTTTAGGTTAAAGTAACCTGCTATTAATTAATTCTATAAAGTATTTATGAATTAGAAGTAACATCAAAGATTTGAATGAAGTACTTACCCCAAGACAAGAACGCTAAACTGAGTTTATCAGAAAGGTCTCAAAGTCCACACAAAACTATAATACTTACAAGTTGAGTAATGAAACTCCAATGGATTCATTGTGTATCTTCATTCTTTTTTTAAAACTCCTCTGTTTCATCCAGGATACCTGGTGTTTGCATAAATTCTGTAACGGTGAACAGTATAATGAAATACTTAGTACTTAAAAAATGCCAATATAGTTCAAATGAATTTTCTATATCAGAAGCTAAATCATGCCAATTGCTGAAAGAATATTTCTTTTTCATTGCAGTCATGAAGAGGATTGTTATCTGCGGCTCTCCAGAGGAGGAATTGCTCCATGTATGTGTGGATCTTGAGGCCACAATGTATAGAAGTTGCTGACAGCTCCTTGACTGTGCAGAACCAACTGCATTTTTCCAGCCTGAAGAGTGGCCTCTGGACATATGGGAATCCCAAAGCAGTGGGTCCAGTCCACATCCCTGAGTTTTGTCCTTGTTCTTTTTACTGGTAAGTTTAGGCTTTTTGTTCTTTTCAGGTATTGAAATCAGTGACTAAACAAATGATTGACTGAGTCCTACTCACATTGTGGATACTGATTTATTTTAGTTACAACATTAATATCATGGTCATCACCATTTGAAACTGTCTAGAATTATGTTTCAGCAAATATCTTACCATCCATAGCAAAATAAATTGACACACAAATTAATCATTATACTACTATTTTTAAAAGTAATTAAAAGGCACAAAACAGAAACTAGTTAGTGGCCCCAGTGAAATCTAATGCTACAGATGGATTAATAAAACTTCAGTGGAAATTTCACCAAAGAATTAGTATAATTATATTCAATTTCTAGGAAGTGTAAGTTAAAATGTATTGTTACTGTTACAGTTATCCTGACTAGACTTTTGTTATTTTGATTCATTTTAATGAAATACCTCTAGAAGCCAAATCAATTAAAGGATGCAGATTATGATTGATATCAACTTTTAAAGCCAGTGTGTTATATTCTATTTTACACATTACCAGTTTTAAGTTTTCATGACAATTTCTTTCATTTATTGTGCATGACACACTCCAGAAGTTCCTATTTTGAAATGTGATGGCCTACCAAATACATGTTTTTCATCTCAGAACTTCGGAACCACTTTATTGTAAGAAGCCCAGTGGGTTACTTGTCTGTTTAAGATTATTAAAAGATAGTAAAAACATAGGTATTTACTTTTATTTATTTTTTTAAAATTTTATTTATTTATTTATTTTCTTGTTTCAGAGCCTTTGTTTATTCACTCATTTTTATGGCCAGCTCAGCCCACCTCAAGGGCAGGGCTGGCTCAGCATGTGGTGCTGGGGATCGAACTGCGGTCCTTGAAGCCGCCCAAGCTTCCCCAAGCAGGCGCTTTAGACCACTGAGCCATCCCGCCGATTTACTTTTAATTTGATGAGAAAGAAGGATTCCAGAACTTAGTGCTTAGACATTGTAATTTTAAATTAAATTTTACTTTATTAGTACACATTTGCAGTACAAAAAGATTTACATTCACTGTGGAGAGTTGATATACGCACACAACACATAATAGTGTTATTCCTCTTTCCTTCTCTCTCTTCATTTATAGATTTCCTTTTGTTTTGCAAAAAAAAAAAAAAAAAAAAAAAAAAACCTTTTCCGATTTCCTATTTTCTTACGTTTTACTCTATAATCTATTTATATGTTGAGTTTCTTCCATAAGGAAGAATATGTGTTCTTCAAATTTGCATGTTTGATTTATTTAACTTAATATTATGGCTATAAACTAGATAGACTTTTTTCCACAAATGACTAAATTTTGACTCGCCTTACCAACGAAACTCCATTACGTAAAATGGTCACATTTTCTTTACTTATGCGTGACGAACATGTAGGACAGTTTCACGATTTAGCTGTTATGAACTGTGTAGCAATGAATGCATGTTTGTCTGTACAGCCACTGTTAATGATGTCTGCTCTTTTTGGAAAATACCTGGCTGTCTCGTTACATGGAGCATTAGTTTTCATGCTTTGATATTTGAGCCATGAATGTCTCTTTGTGTCAGGTGTATTTTCTGTTCAGCATAGGGTTGGGTCTGCTTTTTGATCCATTTGCCAGTTTCCATATTTTGCTTGGAGAACTATGATTCTTCCAATTAAGCGTTATTACCGAAAAGGTACTTCTTAATTTTTTACAATACATGACCTTTCTGTTGCTGGTTTCTTCAGTTCTTTTCCAATCTTTTTAACTACTCATGCTGCTTAGTGTATTCATTCTGTTGGAGAACTTTTGACATTTTGTGCTTTGCCATCTCTACCTAGAAAATCTTTGACAACTTTTTAGGTGCTGGCTTTGTTATCATGAATTTCTTATTCTGTTCTTTGTAATGGAAATACTTTATTCTCTTGTCACTTTTGCAAGTTAGTTTTACAAGATGTGCACATATGGCGGGATGGCTCAGTGGTCTAAAGCGAATGCTTGGGGAAGCTTGGGCAGCTTAAGGGACCACGGTTCGATCCCCGGCACCACATGCTGTGCCAGCCCTGCCCTTGAGGTGGGCTGAGCTGGCCATAAAAATGAGTGAATAAACAAACGAAGGTTCTGAAACAAGGAAAAATAAATATATAAATAAAATTTAAAAAAGTCTTTAAAAAAAGGAAATCTGTTTATGAAATACTAAATGAGAAAGCAGAGGACAGAATGGCATGCTAAATATAAGCCCACTTAATATTGGAGATTTTAAGGTAATAAATGTTTATGTTTCATCCTGAGCCTTTTGTTAGATGTTAAACAATTTTCACTTTTGTAAGCAGCAGTACTCAATCTTTAATTATACTTCTCTGTATTTATTGAAATTTTTATAGTATGTATCATTTATATTATCTCAAAATAATAAAGCTATTTTTATTTTGGAAAAAAAATTCCCAAAAAATAATATAGCGTGAAATTTGTTTCCTTTTAGTGCTTGAAGCGTTTCACTGGAAACTGTCCTGGCAATTAGAGTTTGTGCTGAGGACTGTGCTGTCTCCATTTACCTTCAACAATGCTTATCTGATTTTTTTCTAATGTTTTCTAAGAATCTATCCCTACATTAGGCTTCTGAGTATGATGTGCCATGGAGTAGATCACTTCTGATTGGGACTTATGCTGTTTTCTCATTTTCCACTCATTCCTTTTAATGGGAGATTTATTTCGCTTGCATCATCTCATATCTGTTGCATCCATTTCGCCTACTCTATTCTTTTTGAGAGTATATCTGAGCATATGCCCGTCACACTCAGCCCTGTGCTCCAGTTCTCTCATTTTACCCTCACCTAGTCACTTCTGTTACCCTTCTTTCCAAAATAATTTTAATTTCCTGCATTTTCGTTTGGTGTCCTTTTATGGGATCATATTCTTTGCAAAACTGGTCATTCATATTTTGTACAATTTTATTTATCTTAGCCAACTCTTCATTAGGGTGTTCTATGCACTTGCTTATTAATTCATTAAGTCTATTATTTGTTTAGTTACAGTATGTGAGCTCACTGTGTACGCCATTTAATCTTTTTTTTTTTTTTTTTTTTTTTTTTTTTTTTTTTTTTTTTTTTTTTTTTTTTTTTTTTTTTTTTTTTTTTTTTTTTTTTTTTTTTTTTTTTTTTTTTTTTTTTTTTTTTTTTTTTTTTTTTTTTTTTTTTTTTTTTTTTTTTTTTTTTTTTTTTTTTTTTTTTTTTTTTTTTTTTTTTTTTTTTTTTTTT
>PVJA010023760.1:0-14470 GCA_004027025.1 Myocastor coypus | reverse complement strand
CTTTACACTTTCAGTAATGGAGCTGTGGCTTTGGATTTTTGCCCATCAATAACTCAAAGGTCATATTTTCAGAGTTTGGCAGTTTTCAGATGTATTTACCTATGTTGCTTTCTTAGATTTGTACAGTATATTTTAATTATTTTGTGTGATGAGATTTTGGGATCAATTATATTGGAAAGGCTTTGCTGGTAGTATAGGGATCTATTTAGTTCATATCTTCATTTCAGTGAGAGATTCTTCGGATGGCTAATTTTGTGTATCTCTTTGCTTCAAGCTCTTTCTGTTAGTTTGGGTGGAGAAGGTGAAGAATAATTGGTCCAACAACAAGTTCCATAGGAAAGACTACACTATAATTAAAAATCAAATCAATACTGGTATTGCCATGCAGATAATATTAATTAATATAATAACAACAACTATGCTGAGGTGGCTATAGCAGCAAAATCAGCAAAAATAATAGCATCAAAATAAACAAGATATTGGCATGCTACCATAAGCAACAGTATACCATCCTTAGTCATGGAGAAGAGTTTCAGTAATTATTGTAAAAACAATAAGGCAAACTAAACATTGAATTATAATAAATATCTACTATGTGTAGCAATTAACATTAGGAAATACTTTACATGTATTAATAGAGAGTAAAATAAATAAAATGAATAAGGTTTAATAATTATATTACACAAAGCAGATCAGTGGAGAACAGAGAAATGGAGGAAATAAATTTTGAAAATAAAGAAAGATAAAGTGAATAGAAAAATGAGATGAAAGATCCTGCTGAACAGTAAAAGCAAATTAATAAAACAGTTAACGAGATTAGATAAAAGTAACTAAAATCCAAGGGGACAAACATAGAGAACAAAATTAAGAAAATGAAAAAACGGGGAAAAAAACCAAAATCTAAAATAAGTGATTCCAAAGCTTTTCGTTTTTCTAAGTAGGTCTTTTCCAGAATCTAATGTCTTGGAATCCTGCACACATGGGTGATGCAGTGCTGGGACCAATTTTGTTTCCGTGTTCGTATTTTTGTGAGTGTGAATGCTCAGTGTTGCTCTGTGTCTCCTACTAGCTATGGATGATGTCTTTTATTATTGATAAATTTGCAAAATTTTAAAAAATGTGTTTCTGTGAACTTACAATTCATAAATATCATATGGAATGTTTGATGATTCATCCAGTTGTTAAAATTAACACATACATTATAATTCAGGCAAAATTAATATATTGGTTATAAATATGAATGTCTCTACTTCTAAATGAAAAGAATTAAATTTCTCAAATCATTTATTTATTTATTTATTTATTTATTTAGTGGGATGAGTGTTGAAATTCACGACCTTGCACTTGCCAGGCAGGCATTTGTGCCAAGGAGCTATCTTCCCAGGCCCTAATTTTATGTATTTTAAAAAAATTTTCTTTTGATATAGGTTCTCACTACACAGCTTGGCTCACAGTGGTCCTTCTGTTTTCAGCCTCACTGGTGCTGGCATTACAGGCTTAATCTTTCAAATTTTATTGTGAAGGAAAACTAATTCATCAGCAACAAAACAAACTTTCAAAAATAGTATGTATATGCTAGAAAGATTAAAATGTGCCTAGCCGGGCATGGTGGCACAGGCCTGTAATCCTAGCACTCGGGAGGCTGAGGCAGGAGGATCGGTGCGAGTTTGAGACCAGCCTGTGCTACAAAAGTGAGCTCAAGGCCAGCCTGAACTGCACAATGAGACCCTATCTCAAAAAGACAAAAAAAAAAAAATGTGCTTATGATTTCCTAAGTTTCATATTCCCTTTGGAATCTTAGAATATATAATGAAACATTATTTTAATCATTTGCTGGTTACACTAAGCACAATAATTTTCCTGATTGACTAATGAAATCCTTTTATGGACATGGCAAAAACATTGACTTCTTTATGTTCCAGGGCAAAACTTATGCAATATTTCCATCAAGGAATGTTTAATAAAAGAAACTCTAATCAAAAATGCCATTTCTTTTAAGTTGTGAGGGGATACTTCCACCTAAACCAAAAAAAGTCACTTATAGTGGTTTCAGACAATCATTAAGCTTAGAACAAATGGAGCTATCGTCACTGGATTTGCGTCCATACTGTTTCATGCAGAGTGTGCTGCTACTCCTCACAGATATAAAACTAGAAAAGTCTACTGATTGCTGCAAACTTTTATGGAAGATTAGATTATCTATTCTAATGGAGGATGTACTAGGCCACAGCCTTCTACTTTTAGTGGATAGGTTTTTTGTAAGCTCCATAGCCTTTATGTGTTGGGATTCTAAGAGGGATTTTTGCAAAGCCTGCATGGCCCCACAGACATGCCTCTGGGAAGAACGTGTCCAAAGACTCTAACTCCCAAAAAGACCACCAGAATAGAGTCTGGTTAATGTTAAACACCTACAACCTAAGTGCGGCCTGACCTAGCTTCCCAGCCTTCATTCCCACGTAGATAAGCCTGACCACTAGTTACAAAAGTATAACGGAATGTGTGGAATGCACCCAGACCGAACATCTGCTGTCCATATCAGGAAACTTCCTTGTAGCTTAACCCTAAACCTTATCGTAGATACCCCCACCAATAACTGTGTAAGAAATCATTTAAATTAACTAATGCTATTCACTTTTGTAATCGCACTTGCTAAACTCATCCTGCCCTTATCTGTGGGCTTAAATACATTGTCCACACCTCACTCAGGGCTCTCTGTTCCTGCATGTTCAGTGAGCCCCATGCATACTTAGAAAATAAAATCCCCTTTCTTTTCCATGAGAGAACATCTCTTAGAGTCTTCTTTCGTGCGGTGCACTTCTCAACCCTAACAGTATGTGTTATGGTTTATGTCTAGTTGTCCCCCAAAGCGTCATGTAGTCATTGGGCGGGGACCTCTATAGATTAGACTTAACTCATGAGTCACTGGGATTATGTGTTTTAGTACTGATAGGATTATTTTAGTACTGAAAGAAGCTTACAATATTAGTTAGGTACTAGTAGTCTTTAGTAAGCATAAGTATTCCTTCTAGTGTACTGGTACTTGGTACAATTCTCTTCCTTAATCTTCTGTACTAAGTATTTTCTACCATTGCAAATTAAAATTCCTCTGACAGCAGTAAAAAAAAAAAAAATAGCTGAGATAGAATTGTTTGTCCTGAGGCTATAGAATTGCCTTTAAGAATCAGAAGGGCATGGGCCCCGACCTGTGAAGCATAGTGGGAAGGTAGCCTCTTCCTTCCATCTTTCATGTGAATGACTTGAAAAGATTAATTGCATAGGGGAATGAACGAAATTAATTTTCTCTGTAGATATTTATGTAGAGATAAAATCAATGCACTTCCCTACATAATAACAGATAGTTTTATTTGAATAATCACATATGTTTTAGGAAGGGAGTTGCCTCTCAGTCTTTGCCTCTTGCCAGTCTATTTACAATTTATTGATTCTTAAATTTGAAATTTTGAAGCACAGATTTGGTGTTCATCATATACTGTTACTGTTTCATTTGCTTTGGAAAGAACAAGTGACTGATTTTACTGTTTAATAAAAGGTCATAAAGAAGTGCAAGATTAAAGTTCACTGAACCCAGAAATTAAAATAATCCATAATGTTACCACTAAAAATTTTCATTACCATAGAAGAAGAAGTCATGTAAAAAAATAAACTACGTTTCCCAAAAACTCTTTCTACCCTCCATTAGTGTACCTCTTCTTTATTTTGTTTTGTTTTGGTACTGGGGATTGAACTCAGAACACTCAGGACCTTGCACTTGTCAGGTAGGTGCTTATTCTATTGAGCTATCTCATCAGCCCTCATCTCTGCTTTTAACATGCTCCCAAATGATGTTTTTCCTATCGAGGAAGGTAAACAAGGTTCTTATGTGCACAGAAGCAGAAAGGATATTCCATGGGGCAATGGAAAATGGGAGGATTTGTGACAGGAGTTGCATGCCCTTGTCTTAGCCTTACTAATCCATTTTAATTGACATGTGATTATACATTTTATTTACACTCAAATGAATTCAAAATCTTACTATAGAGGAGAAAATAATTTCGTGCAAATACTTGTTAAATACAATATTATAAAATGATGAAGATTATGGATTTTGCCTTAGAATTATGGAGGAAGATTTAGATTATAATTTTATTAGCAGTTGAGCTCTGAAACATATTGTCTGGCCTTATTTTCCCTGGTTTAAAATCATTAGAAGATTTTTCTGATGTTGTCATTAGTCACGTAATTCCAAAACAGTTAATTAGCATAGAATTCACAAATCTTACTGTAGCAAAACTTAGTGGATACCAAGGACAGTGCAGAAATAATTAGGCATGTTACACTTCAGGAAATTTACTCCCTAATGACTTATTGCAAGAAAAGATGTTGGAAACTAATTGGGGTGAAATAAAGTCTTCCATATTTGCAAATTTCTTACAGCTTTCTCAGTCATGGGTGTGATTAATGCTTAAGACATACACGGCTTGCAATTAAATGTTATGATGAAATTTTATTCAATTTTAGCTACTTTTCCTAAAAAAAGCAAACATTCTTTTCTAAGCTTTATAAAAGAAAAATAGTATATAATTTGAAAACTAAAATCCTAGAAAAATTTGTGCATCAAATATAGAAATTCAGATCTTGCGAGATCTTGACAATATACAAAACAAAAGAATCAAACAATGAGCAACCTGTGAAGGAAAGAATGACAAAACAAAGAAGCTGGATATCTTGCTCTGGGAACAAGATAAGTGTAGCAAAATATAGAGAAGTGTTATTAAACATTATGTGTGTAAATTATAGAGTGACCATTGACAACATCTTGGAATTGACAATTACATGACAGAGATTTAACAGCAAGTGATAGGACATTTTTATTACATGAGAACTGATTGTAACTGATGAAAATGGCAGACTGGTGTAAGGTAGCTTACAGTGAAGGCAGGATATTTTCTAAAGATGAGAAGTACTGGATAACATAAATGCTTAAGGAAAAATTTACCATGATAATTGCTTTTTTTTTTTTTTTCCTGGTACCAAGGCTTGAACTCAGAACCCTGTGCTTGCTAAGCAAGTGCTTATTCTACTGAACTATCAACCTAGCACCAGGAAAAAAATTAAAATACAAGTCAGGTGTGGTGACACACACCAATAATCCCAGCACTTAGGAGGCTAAGGCAGGAGGATCAGTGCAAGTTCGAGACCAGCCTGGGCTACAAAAGTGAGCTCAAGGCCAGCCTGAACTACATAGTGAGACTCTATCTCAAAAAGACAAAACAAACAAACAAATAAATAAATAAATACATAAATACATAAATACATAAATACAAGAAAAACTAACAACGTGAAATGAAAAAAAGAATTAGTGAGGAAAATAACACAAGTTTCACTGATACAAATAAAAACTAAGAGAAAATAGGGGGCTAAAACACTTCTTTATAGTCTGTTTTTATAAGCCCTTGTGGATACTTACAAAGCTCAACTTTATTTAAACGAATTCACCTCATTGATATCCATGGCAATAAAATGTTGCTCCTACATGGTTCTCACAGGAAATGATTAATTTTGAAATAGTTCATCTCTAGGAGAAAGTTATTCTCTCATATTTTTCCACCAGTTTCTCTCCTTTAATCAAATCGTGATGTTTTTGTCAGTAAACAAGTATTTACCAAACACATAGTAAAAGGCAGATACTCTTCTTGGGACAGTGAATGATTAGCACAGGAAGCCAAGAAGAATTCCTCTTCTAACTTTACATTGCACTTAGGTACTACAAAGGTAAGTTTATGAAGAGCTACTACAGCTTCAAAGTGTATTCCGCCTTTGAGAAAACTTACAAAGAACATGTAATGTGGTTGATGGGCTGCAGTACCATATTAGACAAGGTAACCTGAAAGTATTTTTAGGAGGATACTTGAGAGAAAACATCAATATAAAATATGAAATCACAAAATTTTGTAAATAGACTATTTCTACAAGTGTGCAAATTATATCAGAAGTAAATGATATTTAGAATCATTTTAAGGAAATATTTTAAAAAGTCAGAGTTCTGGATGTACCAGCAATGTTTATTTGGAGGGAGCTTCATTTGGATGAAGAGTAGTGTGAGAACATGGTAGTTGTGAGAACAGCTTGCATCAGAAATATTTTGTAAAGTTAAAAGGGACACAGAGGTGTCCAAGGTGATACCTGACATAAGCCACATGGCTGTAGAAGATTAATATTTTCAGCACATTAAAGATGGCTTAGGTGTCTGGCATTTTGACACATTTTCTAAAAAAATCAAGAGTGGTATCTTAGATGATGATTTTTATTGATAGAAACAAGGATGAGAAAATAGATTCAGAAAGCTGTGAACTACTGAAGTAGTCAGCAACAGAGATTAAGAAGGGAAAATAACAGCTATACATATAGATAGGAAGGTAGGTAGGTAGGTAGGTAGATAGGTAGATAGATAGATAGACAGATAGATAGACAGACAGATAGATATCTAACAAATATATGTATACCTCAAGATCCGCAATTTCATGAAAGCAAGCTGGGAGTAATAATCAAATGCTACAACTAAGACAGTCACAAAAATAAATGTAGTTGGGAGGCTTGCCAGGTAAGCTGCTTAAAGCATATGATTTGGCAAATTCTTTCAGGCACCAAGGACCACAGTTTGATCCCCACCCCAACACGGAGCCTGAGACCTGCCCTTAAGACAGTCCCAGCCAGTGTAAAAATGAATTAAAAAAATAAATAAATGCAGATGAACAATTGAGGCAAGCAGAAAGAAGGTCACCGATGACTCTTCATTGGAATGGTTAGGAAATAATCAACGTCAACTTCGCTTACAACCAAATGAACCAATTACTTTGTGCACATATGTTTTAAAGAATTGCTGTAAATTAAGTCTAGTCTGGTGGAATTCACACATAAGTGGTCATATTCAATGAATGGAAAATTATATGGGTTTACTAGTAATGTGAAGTTGAATAGCGACATTGTATATGAGAGAAGAGAATATTTAAATTCATTTGTAAATATTTTTTAAAATTTTATTAATTTTATGAGAAATAAATAGCAATGAGATGTTTAAAACACTTCAGCAGGACATTTACATTAATTAATACAGTACATATTATTATCTTCATAAAAGTTGTTTAGAGTACATGCAGACAAGATAGCTAACACTATTAGTATAAATCTTCCTTCTTGTTGAACTTAAAGATATTGTTTGTAAATATTAATATGACAAATATTTAAAAACACTTAATACATATTAAGACTACTGAAGAAAGTTCCTCTTATCAGTACTGTTTACGGTCAATAATTCTGCTGAGGAGGCTTATATGTAGAAATGTATAGAAATAGAAGTTGCTCAAATTTATATGACATACTAAGAATAAAAATAGTTTAGAATCAAAGTATCACATAAACAAGAGGAGAGAGAGAGGTGAAGAGACAGAGAGATCATTGTTTTCAGGGGAAGAAAAAGAGGATGAAGAGTTTAAAAATAAAGTGACCTGTTGCTTAAGGTCTTGACACTGAAAAATCCTAAATTAAACCTTATGAAATCTGAGGGTGGTGGCCAAAGCAAGATAATAAATTTTAGAATTATTAGTAATAACATGGCCACACTTGCAGTGTGACAGGAATAGAAGCAAATGTAAAAACGAATTCAGTTTAAGGGAGCATATAAGGCATAAGAACAGTGTTCCACTTGAAGTTAAAAATAATACCTTCTGGTTTGGTTTTTACTTTTAATGTCCTTGATGAGACTTTATCTGAAGTTTCAAATTTTGCACTGGGTGGCCAAGGTAGACTACAGGGGAAATGTGGAACAAAGATACAAAGGATGCAAGAAATAAACCTCCAAGGCATTGTGGGATTTAAAAGAAGCAAAACACCATGTGGAGGACTGGTTGGGGAAGTGGTCTGTGAGGGGTGGATGAGATATTTATTATTGAAGATTATGAAGGCATATGGCCTACTATAGCTACAAAAAGCATTCCTTATACATGAAAGCTATTTGTTCACTCCTCTAATATATATTTATTGACCCATTATGTTAACAGCATTTTAAAGTATAAACTAAAGCATGAAAATGAATGATCACAAAAATAACATAATTTGTTAGCCTTTCATTAAATTCAATTATTCATGACAGATAATCAAATGATTATTTCTGACTTAAATTATTTATAAGGAAAGTTCATACAATAAATTGCATAGAGTAATGGAATTTGAGTAGAACACATCACCATATCTATGACATATATTTTTGAAATATACACAAGATATAAATATATCAAACATAAATTTGGTATATATTTAATATAAATACGTCTAGTACTTTGAAAAAGTATATCTTATCTTCTCTTTGTTTTTATATTTTAAAAATAGAAAACAAGCTGGGTGTGGTGGCACACACCTGTAATCCCAACACTTGAGAGGCTGAGGCAGGTTGATCAGTGTGAGTTCGAGACCAGCCTGGGCTACAAAAGTGAGCACAAGACCAGCCTGAACTGCAGAGCACGACCCTGTCTACAAAAGACAAAAAAGACAAAAAAAAAAAAAAAAAAAAAAAAAAAAAAAAAAAAAAAAAAAAAAAAAAAAAAAAAAAAAAAAAAAAAAAAAAAAAAAAAAAAAAAAAAAAAAAAAAAAAAAAAAAAAAAAAAAAAAGGAAGAAAGAAAGCTGCAGCATAATGTAAGGCGTTAACAATTTAACAATGCATTTATTTTGATAATTATTTATAGAAATCATGACCTTTTTTAAGGCTCTTAACATTAAGCCTCATTACTTCAGCCTCCCCAGAATATTTGATAATGATTCATTTCAACTCTCATTTAGGAACAAGTTTATTTTATTTTATTTTATTTTATTTTATCTTATTTTATGTTTTGCAATACCAGGGATTGAACTCAGGACCCTGCACTTGCCATGCAAGTGGTTATTCTACTGAGCTATCTCCCTGGCCCTAGAAACAAGTTTAAACTCAAAAATTAGATGTCTTAATAACCTAGAAAGTTCACTTACTGTATTACTGACTTATCTTTGTTTCGTTTCACTTAACAAGATATTTTAACCATTTGCTCTATGCAGTTCTATTTTTGATTGCCACTATTGCATCACGTTATACTTATGCTTACATATTACGTACTCTAATTTTACTTTTTAAATTTTTTACTGAACAGAAGAGAGTCTACAGGACCTCACTACGGAAATCAGGCTCTTAGTGATATTCTTGTTTTCAGCCTCCCAAAGGCTGGGATTATAAGTGTGTGTCACCACACCCATGGTCAGTGTTTGCCTCAAAGTGCCCTAGGGGCTGAGCTAGCATGTCATGTGTGTGAGGCGACAGAATAAACCCCGATCCCTGTACTTGCCTAAGCATGTGCTTTAGTCAGCTGAGCTATCTGGCTGGTCATTAATTTTACTTTATTGATAAAGGTCACTTATTCTAATGAAACTTTTTTTTTTGTTGTTGGTCTTTTTGAGACAGGATCTCACTATACAGTTCAGGCTCTCCTTGAGCTCACTTTTGTAGCCCAGGTTGGTCTGGAACTCGCACTGCTCCTCCTTCCTCAGCCTCCCAAATGCTGGGATTACAGGTGTGCGCCACCATGCCCAGCTCTCTAATGAAACTTTTTAGTAAATGAGATCACATAACTTCCTCCTCAAACTTGAAATCGGTTGTGATAATTCATTAAATTTTTTATGTATTTTGTTCAGGATCTACAGTATCTCACTAGGTAGACTGGACTCATAGTGACTCTCCAGTCTCCCAAGCACTGGGATTATAGGTATGCATGCCACCACGCCCAGTCTCAAACACGCTCTCAATGTGTTCCGTGGGCAGACTCAGCATGGCAGGTCTGGGATTGAAACCCCGGCCCTGGTATATGTCTAAACCTGTGCTTTAATCCAAAAAGTTATCTGGCCAGCCCTGAGTTTGTTAATTTAAAGAATAAATCATGTAGCCAACAGTGTTTACAGTCCTTCCATGTTCTCACTCAAGGCTGCTTGATTTCAAACTGTGCAATTATATTTACCATTTATAGATTCATTTTTTCAAAATAATAACATTGTAGTTGTTTGTCCCTATAATTTTAGCAGCTGGACATCAGCAATTATCAAACAACAGTGTCAAAGTACACACATTGTTTTTCATAATATAATCTCTATTTCATTGCTATGTGCCTTGATATTTGAAGTGCTATTTTTATCGTACTTAGTAGGTTTGGCAGGGGATCTTTCTTATCATCAGACCTGCCACACTTATGAGTTCTGTATTTGACTCCCACCTGGGAAAATACATACTTTCGATCATAGTTATTTCATTGTGTCTGTGTGCAGCTTTTCCTTTTTATGTGATTCTTAAATTATGGATAGGACCATTGCCTCCTGTGTAGCAAATAATATTGCAAATTGCTAGGAATATACTCATATTTCACAAGTATTCATTGATAGTGATTATCTTCGTAGTTCATAAGTATTAATGTTACCCCAAATAAATTACACATTATATCATTGGCATCTCTTTAGAGATAAATACTATGATACAGGTGTAGAGGTGTGTAGGCTCCAATTAAGTCCATTTCAAGTATTTTGTTAAAAAGGAAAACACACTTTCAAATTTGGCATTAATGCTTAGTATTGTAGAAAAATAAGAAACTGTATCAGGCTTAAAAATAAAGGTGGTGTGTGTGATGCTATCATTGCCAATGCCCTGTTATGATAATGAGTTTGTAAGGTTGCCTCAGAAGCCAAGTGAAAATACAGTGATGAAGATTATTCTATATTTTAGGATTCTTGACATGGACAAAATGAATAAGAAAGGACATTAACTTAGTATGTTTGGTGTCCTTAACAATATAAATATATAAGTGGGATTTGTTAATTGAATTGGCTCACAAAAAAGTTTGGCACATGTGAATTCCCAGAAAGTTCGAAACTCAGGAGAGTTGATAGCATGGCCAAGTCTAAGCCAAAATGTGTCAGAATAAGGACAGGAATTGTATAACTTTCTTTTTAAATCTGGCAGGCTGCTGCTGTAGGTTCTGCAAAGCCAAGGGCAAAGATTTTAGCGCTGTGATGACCAAGACCAAGAGAAGTTCTAAGAGAAATAACAAATTCATCACTCTAGATGGAGGAGAGAACAAATTTACTTTTGTTCTGCTCTTTTGTTCCATCTGGCCCCCTGAGTGATGATACATGCTAGCTTGAGGGGTCCCACTTCCCTGTTCCTATCAGTAGCTCACTGGACACGCTGTCCTGGGAGAAACCTTACAGAGATGGAAGATACAACTTTTTGGGCTTTCAATTTTGCTTTCACAAAATTGACACTTAAATTAACCATCTCAGTCCACATGAAGAAAATAGTTTTGCAATCCAATGCCTTCACAGTGCCTAAAATAAGTCTCAATAGACAGATACTTGTTGATAGGGACAGTCACTATATATATATATATATATATATATATATATATATATATATATATATATGAAGTTCAAAAAATTGGAAGTAAGATTCTCAGCCTATCTGAGATGATAAGCTGAGTTCTCTAGAGGTAGATTATCTTCTAAACATTTTTAGTTTTAAAATATAGTTAAGTAGGGCTGGGGAGATAGCTCAGGGGCACAAGTGCCTACCTGGCAAGTGCAAAGTCCTGAGTTCAATCTCTGGTTCCAATAAAATAAAATAAAATAAACAATAAAAATAAAATAAATAAAATATAGGTAAGATTAAGAAGTAAGTGAAATCCCTAAAACTACATAAAAATGCCACCCCTGTAGTCAAGGAGATTTATTGGCAAACAGAAGCAAAGGTCAGCAAGCTGTCATTGCTAGCTTCTTTGAAGCTGAGTCCAGACTTTGACTATGGCCAGTCACTTGTCAGCTTGAATGAAAGCAACCAGATGCATGAATTGTTAAAGAAAAATGATATAAACTAAAACTTGGAAACTTTAGTCATGCTGTACAGTATACAGAAATGAATATTACACATGAAGCAAAAGGAAAATTAGAACTATTGTAAAATAGGTAGCTGAAAGAAATGGGTTCCATAAAGATGAATGTGGTAAATTAACAGGCAGAGAGTTTTCTCGGTGCCAGTGGAACTATTTCAAATCATGTTTTCTTTTCATTTTAACTTTCTGTTAGAAAATGCTTGCATTAAATATTTCCTATATTCTATGTGGAGAGTGGGAATTCAAAACATTATTTAAACTTGAATACAAAATTATGGTTAGTGGGGACAGGGAGATAGCTTGGCAGTCTAAGCACCTGCCTGGAAAGCACAAGGACCCGGGTTCAATCCTTGGCACTGCATGCCAGGCCCAGCCCTCGCTGAGCCCCCACTGAAACTACGTTGGTGGCACATGCCCGTAATCCCAGAGCTGGGAAGGCTCAGGCAGGTGGACCACTAGGAACACAAATTGTGTAGTGAGGCCCTGTAACAAGAAAATACACAAAAAAGAAAGAAAAAAACAGAATTGTGATCCAAGAGTTTTAAATATAAGAAAATATTCTTAAACATAAAGACATTGTTTTCAGTTAATATAAACAGTGAAACTCAATCAACAGCATACTTATGCCCTACATGCTGAAAATAAGAGAATTATTTGCTAGCATATGATAATAAAAGATATTATGAATTGAATTTAAAATTTATCAGAAAGAATAGAATAATTTAAATTTAAATATGTTATATAGTATTTTATTTATTTGAATTGATAACTGTTAATGTTAATGAAATATTAACTCTAAAGAGAATGGTATATTAAAATATACATATAAAAATACAGAATAACACTGAATAGTAATGGGCAAAGGGTAATTTATAAAGAGTTAGTAAGTTATAATGAAACAATAAAAGAGTAATGATCAAAAGGAAATAAAAAATATAAAGGAAGTTAATAGGATATAAAACAGAAAGACTGTTGAAAATGTAGACATAATATTAACCATAAAGTCCCAAGACTGGCATGTGTGTGGGCCTGTCTGCCCACTTCCCAGATCTTACTTCCAGCTGGCATCCAGGCAAGGCATGTGTGTGGCACTACCTGCTGGCCTGACAGAGCTTCCTCTATCAGACACATGGTGTGGAATCCTGTGGCAGAATCCCCTGCAGAGGGTCTAGAAGGGAGACCCACTCAACTAATTCAGGAGCAGAACATATTGCCAGAGGGGCACAGCGAGTGCTCTTCCATGGGGTTCAGCAGGAAGAAGTAGACCTCAGCACTTAGACCCAAGCCAGGCCCAGCGGGACAAGTTAGAATCTGGTACAATATGGACCCACAAAGCTCAGACCCAGATCTGAGCTTGTTAGACCAGCTTTGTTAGGTTTGTTAGACCCAGATCTATGAAAGCATCATCTCTGTTTCTCTCTTGATCAAGAGAGAGGGCAACAGGAAACCACAGTGAACTAGTCTTTCTTGAAGACTCCAGGTACATCAAGGGGAAGTGATCAGACAGAACTTAGGGGAACTAATATAAATACAAATTATCCATTTAATATCTGCTTAGATATACAGACATAATATTTGCTCTTATGTTCTAAAATACAAACACATTAGTTATAAAAGCTTGATAACTGCTAAATTTCATGACCCATTATTATTGTTGCTGATTGTATTTCGCTAAATACAAAACCATAACTTCTTTACTCAATTAATCTCTT
This sequence comes from Myocastor coypus, assembly GCA_004027025.1. Classification (NCBI taxonomy): domain Eukaryota; kingdom Metazoa; phylum Chordata; class Mammalia; order Rodentia; family Myocastoridae; genus Myocastor; species Myocastor coypus. The sequence continues at coordinate 806 of PVJA010023760.1, read as the reverse complement.
TGGGTAATAGATTGTTAGGTGCTAACATAATTACTGTACCAAAACTTTACACCAAAGATCAAAGGACAGTGTTATACAAAATGACAAAGAAAAGGAGCAAAATGCAGTATCAGGTCCCAAGCCCACTCAGAACAAATGCAGGAGACACTAGCATAGAAGAAATTGGGAAAATTATAGTGGAAATATCTGAAATAGTAGTGTCCTATGTAAAAAAAAAAATTGCAGAAAGGCATAGAGGAAATCAGAACAGAAATTATTTCTGAAGTAAAGAAAAGAAATTACAACAAAAAACCACTATGTCCCTTTAAAGAAGACACTGATAAAAAATAGAGAAGTGAAAAATCATGGAGTCTGTTGAATGGACAATATAGAAAAGGTATAATGTGTAAAGCAGATTCAAAGAGATCTACAGGAAATTAAAACCTCAATCATAAGCCAGCAAAACTTTTTCAGTGAAAGTGGATATATACTTTCAGACCACAAAGACAGCATTGTAACTATTGAAAAGTTAAGAAACAGTTTCTTAAAAACCACCAGATGGCTGGGCACGTGGTGGCGCACGCCTGTAATCCTAGCACTCGGGAAGCTGAGGCAGGAGGATTGGTGTGAGTTCGAGACCAGCCTGGGCTACAAAAGTGAGCTCAGGACCAGCCTCAACTGCATAGCGAGACCCTGTCTCAAAAAAAGACAAAAAAAAAAAAAAAAAAAAAAAAAAAAAAAAAAAAAAAAAAAAAAAAAAAAAAAAAAAAAAAAAAAAAAAAAAAAAAAAAAAAAAAAAAAAAAAAAAAAAAAAAAAAAAAAAAAAA
>PVJA010023759.1:0-32635 GCA_004027025.1 Myocastor coypus | reverse complement strand
AGAGAGAGAGAGAGAGAGATAGATAGATAGATAGAGGGAGAGAGGGAGAGAGAGAGAGATAGAGAGAGAGAGATAGAGGGAGAGAGGGAGAGAGGGAGAGAGGGAGAGAGAGAGAGAGAGAGAGACAGAGAGAGACAGAGAGAGACAGAGAGAGACAGAGAGAGAGAGAGAGAACTGCTAAATAAATCCCTGCTATCTTCCAAGTCTGGTACATTTTTTTTTTCTATTTGTGCTTCCTTCATCAGACTTAGAATTTGCCACCCTGCACTGTAAATCTCACTAACTACAACTTCAACAATTAGTGGACTTCCAGAATAGCTTAGCAATTTACTTTTTCCCCTAAGCTTCTCTCCAACAAGTTAGTCATTTTCAGCTCAAATTGATGTTCCATCTAGCCTACCCCATGCAAGCCATCTAGTCTTTTGAAACAAGCCCCACCTAAGTAATGCTTTCTGTCATAAAATTACAAACAGCTATGTGTCTAGCCACAGTCAATAACTCCCCAGGACTCAGCCTGACAAGGAAAAGAATGAAATGAAAGAAAACTAGATGCTTGCCAGCATGACTGTTAAATGTCAGCTATTTGGGAGTTTATCCCCACATGAGATATTTCTTTTGTACTGGGAGAACAATCACTAGGGGGGAAAAACATGACAACATAATAAAGCCACGGAAGACAACCCCATCATTACTGCTGCAGGAAATAAAACACAGATTAATGTCACCAAAGCACACGTCAGGAGGGATAATGATGATGTATACAAATGAATCTTCTCATCCTGGACAAAGAACTTAAGTACCACCTAAAACTGAATAATAATTATGTACAAAGCTACAATGACAATGCTCTCTGCTAAGCATCTATTATGTTCTCACATTTTCAAAGAGTTTGTTTTAGATTCTTTTCTGAAAATTCTCCTAAAGTCTTCCCACTTGCATTCAAGCAATACGAATTACAAAGCAGTTCAGCAAGCACTTACACTGCCGAACAAGGCAAACGCTGCCTGCTATGGACAGCCGGGGGACATCATGCCTCCCAGGGCTATTGAGTGAGCCAAGAGAACCGGACAGCTGCGGATGACAAAGGCAAGAATGATGTGGATTGTGCAGAGAGGCCATCTGGTTCTCCAAATCAAAACTGGATACAATCATTCCGAAAACTAATTCCAATTGTATTTCTGGCCACAGAAAAACTGGCCAAAATGGGAAAAAAATGAGAAAATATTAGAAGCCAACAGCTCACCAAGATAAAGAATATAAACCTGGGTTTGAATACCAATAATAGAAAGATAAATTCCTTTATCTTGACTCTAGGCTACAGCTGTCTCACAATTAATTAGTAATCTTAATGTAGTTTGGCTCAAAAATCATCATGTTCCTATCAGCCAACTGTCTCAAGGTAACTCAAGGAAGGAATAATTAATGACAAAGCAGTTTCTCTAACAGTTACAGCTTTACTTATACAGAGATCTTTGACAATTTAATTTAACTTAAAACTTTTCAGGGATGTGCTTTATTTTATGTCAAAAAAAATATACCTGCAATTGACAGCAAATGAATGAGTTACAATTACTGAGACCCACTTGTGATTTATTTTTGTTTTGTTATGGGTAATTCTAAAAGGGTTAGTTATTAAAATCTATTAAGTTTCATGGTTTTTTGAGAGGATGAGGGATGGGAAAGAAGTTTGTGCTATTTCATTTTTTTCTCTTTTGTGTTAAGAGTACAGTGTAAGCCGACAGAAAGAGCATCACTGGGACTTGAGTGAAACCTGCCCTCTCTTGTCTGCTCTATAAAGCCACTGCTGGGTTCTATCTATGAAAAGGAGTCTACATAACATGACAGCAGCAAAAACATTACTAATAATGTAATACTTACATTGTGCCTTCTATACTTCACATGTTGCTTTAAATGCTTTATGTGAATTGACACATATAATCCTTACATAACTGTATGAAATACACTCCTCTTTCTATTATTTGATGCATTAGAAAATTTGAATATATACACTATCTATATATGAACTCATAATGATTATTTTTACATTAAAGAGAAAAAAATTGGCGCACGCCTGTAATCCCAGCACTCGGGAGGCTGAGGCAGGAGGATCAGTGAGAGTTCGAGACCAGCCTGGGCTACAAAACTGAGCTCAAGGCCAGCCTGAACTGTACAGTGAGACCCTGTCTCAAAAAGACAAAAAAAAAAAAAAAAAAAAAAAAAAAAAAAAAAAAAAAAAAAAAAAAAAAAAAAAAAAAAAAAAAAAAAAAAAAAAAAAAAAAAAAAAAAAAAAAAAAGAGAGAGAGAAAAAATAAAAATGAGTTTCAAAATAGGCTAGGAGAGTGACAATAATTAACACACTACATATTGTTGTCTTCATACCAGTTATTCGGAGTACAAGACCGCATGAAATACTCTTCAAACAATATTAGCTCAAACCTTTGCTTTCAATGAACTAAGAGAAACTAACTGTATAGTCATACATACATATATATATATATATATATATATATATATATATATGTACATATCCCTTCCTTCCTCTTCTCACTCCCTTATCAGTTTTCATTTCAGTAGTTTCTGCCCAATTCACAGTATTTATGATACAATTGGATCTCACTTACACTTCTCAGATGAAATACAAATGGCAAATAAATGCATGAAAAAATGTTCAACATCATTGAATACTTGCCAAATGCAATTTTAAAACAACACTCAGATTCCACCTCACTCAAGAAATAATGGTTATCATCAATAAATCAACCAATAATAAATGCTAGTGAGGTTGTGGAGAAAAAGGAACACTTTTTCACTGTTGGTGGGAATGCAAGACTGGTGACACCACTGTAGAAAACAGTGTGGATATTTCTTTAAAAAACTAGGACTGGAGGTACCATTGGACCCAGCTATTCCCCTTTTGGGTATTTTGTATCAGACCATAGCAATATATGTGCACCCATGAATACAGCAGCACAATGTAAAATAGCTAAATCTTGGAAACAGCCCAAAAGCCCATCAACTGAGGAACGGATACAAATGATGTGATTTTTGCCATCCCGTGTAATTCAGACTGGCCCTGAACTCATGGTGATCCTCTTTCCCAAGTCCCGTGTAATTCAGACTGGCCCTGAACTCATGGTGATCCTCTTTCCCAAGCCTCCAGAGTACCAGATTACAGGGATGTGCTATGGTGCCTGGAGAAAGCTTATTTTCTCACTTTCATTACTTTCAGACCTAAAGACGGAGCTCCATATCTCACAAACTACGCACTCTTCTCTGAAAATGAGCATTTTTTCAATGATAGGATAGTTTTCTAGTTACAGTATGTTCTTTTAATTATGGATGGCATTTAATAGACTCAAGAACTCTTAAATTTGAGAATGATTTGAGTCATTTGGGCACTGTTTCTTTTTGAATGGGCTTCAGCTTTCATCTGAATTCATCCAGTCTTTTATGGATGGACAGCTCTGTCTCCCAAAGTTCTCATAATCATTTACATCTATGACAGTCTTTGAAATGACTTCACTTTAATCAGCTAAGATCTTCCTCTGCGGTGTCATGCTATGTAAATGAAAAAGTCAGGAGCAATATCATAGTGCTGGATGTTTTTGTTTTTGTCTGTTTTAACAGATCTCAGCTAATACCAGAAGTATGGTACTATAACTTCTCTCTACAGGGGAATGAAAGCCTAACTCCCCATCTGTGCATTAAGCTATCTGATCCTCACTGCTGGTGGTAAAGTGCTCATGCCTTTAAAATGTCCAGTAGTTTTATTTGACTTCTCCGCTATTGATTATGCTGATTCCTTCATACTCTCTTAGCTAGAACACATTAGAAACATAAGTTATATGATATCTATGTTTTGTGGAAGCTCCTGAGAAAGAGATGGGATGAGGGTTTTGTTTTGTAAATGATGAGAGTAAATGGTATTCTCACTGTGTTTCAGTAAAAGGAGCATACACTGCATTTGATGGAAGAGTCAGGATGAGAAAGCAGACTAGTAGAAGAAAATAGGGAAGGCAGGAGTGCGGGCAAAACGAGGATGTCCTTAGATGAACAATGTGAAGGTATAGTTGATCTTCACAGTCTTTAAACTATCAAGACTATTCTGGTGCAAATGAGCGACGCTTATCCAAAACTCTTGGGATCAGATGTATTTCTGATTTTGGATTGTTCCTACTTTTTTTGTGTGTGTATTTTAGGGAAGGTCTACAGGTTATTGAGGGTCTCACTACTAGACCAAACTTGTAGTGATCTGCCTGTTTAGAGCATCCCAAGAGCTGGGATTATGGGCACACACCACCATGCCCAGTCTCAAGTGCCCTCTCAGTGTACACCAGGGGTGGGGCATGCACAGCAGGCCTGCAGATAAACCCCTGGCCCCTGTGCCTGCTTGCAGGCACTTTAATCCGCTGAGCTATTTTGCTGGTCTGTTTTTACATTTTCAACTAGTTATGGACAGATACTGAGATAGATAGCTTGAGAGAGATACCTTGGAGGTGGGACCCAAGTAAAAACATGACATTCACTTGCATTTCTCATACACATACCCTTAAGGCATTTACATACTGTATGTTCAGTGTTCCTGAGTCTTGACTCTGGTCCATCATGAGGTCAGGTTTGGAGTTTTCCTTTTGTGGCCTCATGTCAGCATTCAAAAGTGTCACATTTTCAAGCCTTTTGGAGTTTTGGATGATGGACCCTCAACCTGTGCTACCATTCGATGCTCAGTGTCCCATCAGTCATCCTTCTCTAGAACACCATTTGTTGTTGCTTTTGGTTTTTTTACTTCCCACTATGAAAACTTGGCCAGCAAAAGCATCTGAAGGTTATCCGCACTGAGGTGTGAATGTTGGCATCTTGAGGTATTAGCATTAGCCAATGTATGTTTTTAACAGAAATGAAAGCCTTAAATGATTGGACCTCTAAGTCCTTGAATTTTCTGTATCAACAAGAAGATGATAAATGCATTTTATGGATCCAAGGGCCTTTTCGGACCAGTCCAGAATCCCAGGGCACCCCTAGACTTTGTATAAAAGCTCATGGGGATTTTTCAGATCTCTGCACATTGGTTTCTCTTTTGAGAAGTGGCTGCCTCTTTAGCCTGAGTTAAAACTTATTGTTTATCTTATCCTGGCACACGGCACACACGCTTTCACTAAAGCACTCACTGTATTATTTAATTTTGAATTGCATGAATGCATTCCGCACCTGAATACAAACACCTTGGGAAGACACATGGGGTCTTGAGCACCTTCATGGTGAATTCAAAGCACTTTTATCAGGACTACAGGGCTTCCATTCATTCCACATGGCTGCTCTGTGAAGAATCAGGCACAGCATAATTGGCTCTGCTTTGCTGGTCTTACATGTAGAGTTGAAAAAGTAGGGAGATTCTGAGGGTACCGACACTCTTTGATTTAAAGATCAGCAATTAAGACCAAGAATAATTAATCTTTTCAGGAAGTTGTACATGCTGTTCAATATACATGAAAACACATTCTCAACAAGTAGTTTGCAAAAGTACAATGGAAGTTCCACCCACCATGAAGCAAATATCCACCATGTAGTTGGTAAAAGAAGTTGGGTTTAAGTGTTTTTTTAAGTTACAGGAAATTTAAAACTGTATACATCAATATTTTAATGCATTTTAATAAAAACTTGACTGACTTCAAGGTGAACCAGGTAGCATTAATTAAATAATGATAGGATTGATGATTATATAAGAAATCAGCTAACCTAATTCATTTAGAAAGCCTCCAAAAAAGTACAGAGCTCAGATACTAACAACTGAAAGTCAATTTAGAATGTCTCTGCTTAAGTACCAGGCAGTAGAAAAAGACAAGACATTTTTAATATTGACCTTCAATTTGACAAAAATAAAATGTGACTTAATAATCCACTTATTTAATTAAAAACAGGAATCAAAGTATATTTTTATAATTAGTGTGAGATATAATTCATTAACTCTAGCAAACATACTTATGATACATAAATGTTGGCTTTAAGTCAAATGACATTATGCAAAATATATGCATAAAGTCAAAGCTGATACATGAGAAAATGTGTATATTTCTCAAGGAACAAAGTAATGCCACACAAAATTATAACTTTGAAGTCACAAGGCCAAAAACAATAAAAGTACATTCTCCACTTAATTTCTCCATCAATGAAATGGACAGCATTTTGACACAATAAATTACAGGGTAATATACGATTGAGCAAGCTATTGCTTGCACATACACCTAGGACTAAAACTTTCTTGTACTTCCAGGTAATGTTCACAGACAAAGTAAGGTTTTAAAAGTGAACCAACGTTTTCAGTATTTATTCTTACTCCTACTACACAATATAATCAAGAATTTGGTTCATTCTGAAAATTGTCTAAAATACTTATCCCCACAAAAGTACATTTAAACTCTATATTTTTAAAATAAAACCACTTTACACTAACAACTATTTCCAGAAACTCTCTCTAAGTCAAAAGAGACCAATCACCTCTGAAAAGTAAGAAGTGAGCAGGAGAAAGAAGTTTTCAGATGTGTGGAAAAATGATTTAAGAATAAACAGAACAGAACAAAAGCCATTTTCCACAACATTTATCCCTTCTCTACTGAGATGTCGATAGAGTTATTTTGTGGAAAGATTGGCAGCAGGATTCAAGCCATTGGAGTTTTCTGATACATCTAATTAAATAGTAAAGAAGAATGTTATACATTATCATTTTATCTGCCCAGCAAGTAGCGGGTCCCATGTTTAGAAAAATAGCTTTAATCAATATAACTGACCTTTTCCTGGATTAATAAACTACCAGGCATGATTTCTCACATTAGGCTGAAAAATTCCAACTGATAAGAGAGAAAACTGCATAATCACTGAAGTGAAAGACAAGCAAAAAATTTCTACACTAGTCAAGATGGAGTTGCCCCAACTGCTGATTTGCCTCTCCTTAGCTTTGTTCACCAAAGCTATAACATTTGTGTTTTGATGGCAGAAATAGGTAATGCTTCATAACAAGGTAACAGCCCTCAGTTTTTCCCCTTTTAAACAGTGTTGAGGTACAACGGCTCATTTCTGACCTGCCTTGTTCAAACAACCACAGGCTCCATGCCAGGAAGAAGGGAGGGTGAAGAATCAGCATAATTCTTTCAGCCTTGGGTATCCTACAAGCTTATAAAAGGTAGAATCAATTCGCTTCAGTAATGAGTAATAATTTCTATGTCCTTGAAGAAGCACTTTGAGAAATGTGAGAGTCACTGAACTATACAAGCAGTGACACTGATTAAACACTCTATTTGCTATATATTTTATTGAGGTGGAGATGGGGCAGCAGATCAGGATTGCTTGTTTCTGGTCCTCAATCAGGAGCAGCCCTGAGAAACTGGGTAAGGATATCTTTTATTAGTAAATGCCATTGTGAATTACTGGCACTTTCTGATGAGCTTCACTGAAATTAATATTTTATATAACCTCATTTTTGTAGGCACCTCCTATCCTAATCTACACTTTTTTTTAATTGCTGCCAATGGATAAAGTATTTGTCTTCAAGTCAATGCTTCATATAGCCACAAGCAACTAGAGATGCTCCAGATCTTGTTGACTGCGACTTGCAACCTTGCCAATTGCTTCCATGGCAATAAAGATACAGAGGATGATGCACTTGAGGGAGTTGAAGTAGCTAATGATGTGAGAGTTTGTGAGACCCAGCGGACTGGCCAACAGGCCAAGGGAGGAATGGCAGGAGGAGTGTGTTCTCATTACAACTGACTGACTTCCCCATGACTTGGAAGGAGCTATTTATCTTTTTCCATGCTCATATTACAGATGTACATAAAGGTGTGTCATGGAAAATAAACATGTTGGCTAGACATTATTTTCTGTAACATTTATCATTTGCTTTATATAAGGCCATTTCAATATTAGTGACTTGGGAAGAGTGCTTGTGCATTAAAGAGGCTTCACATAGCAGAGTGGTGACAAAAACTCAGGTTACTTGACCTTTGGGGCAGTGGTTTTCAAATTTTGCTGCACATTACATTAGCTAGGAAGCCTTTAACAAAATTACCGTGCTAAGTCCACATCCCAGATCAACCAATCAGAATCTAGAGTAGATGACCCAGTTTTAAACCTCCCCAGGTAATTCCAACATGCAGCTACATGTGAGAGCCAATGGTATGAAATTCTGCCAGGGTGCTCTGGTGCATCCCAATCACCTGGAGCCCTTGCTAAAGAACAGCCTGCTGGGCCTCTCCCCCAGAGTTTCTTGCTCAGTAGGTTCAGACTGTCATCCTTAACAAGATCCCAGGTGATGCAGATACTGTCCAGGGACCCTGACTATGAGGATTACCGCCTGCATCAATTGTACTCAGCAGCACAATTAATTGTGTACCTCACAATGTTGTTTTAATTTAGCCTTAGTGAAAGTGTGCTCCTCAAATCAGTCATCATAATACCCTGCTGTGTCTTTTGAAAGTACAAATTCTCAGGCCTCACCCCAGATGTACAAAGTCAGATTCTCTGTAGGTAACGCCCCATACACTTCACCCTGATGTCCCCTGTGTCTTGCAGCTAGGCTTCCTAAAGTGCAAGAACCACTGTTTCACTACCTCTTCCTGTGTACTCACAAAGCAGTCCTCCCCTACTAGTCAAAATGATCCAGGCATAAAAAGGCCTTTAGGCCCCAACCTGAGAGCAGCAAGGAGCAAATTCCCTGTGGTAAGGCTTCTTCATTGCATTATTCTGTAGGCCAGGGGCAAGGGCACAGGTGGCATTCTCAAAACAGCATCTGAAAAATTAACTCAGCCACAGAGAAAAGTCTCTAGTATACTGAGAACACAACCTGAGTGCTACAGACTCTCTGAATGTGTAAGAAAAAACATATGTCTTTATAGAAAGTTCATGCTAACAACTAATGATATTTTTTTTCTTTGCAGCACAATTTCATGTCTCCCAGAATGAAAAATCTCCCATCTCTGACTCTATCCCTAAACTCACAAAAAGACAGCATCATTAGGAAAAGAAGATGTGTCCTTTCCTACCCTACTTGTTGACACTCTCAGGTTCATTAAGTGGGAAGTAATACACTATTTAACATATCTATTATTTAAAAATTATTTTGACAAGTTGCTTAAGAGATGGGTATTATAGTTATTAAAATATAGCCACTTGCCAGCTGATGGTTGCAGCAAAATTATTTAAGCATCTGTACCTATATTTTCTCACTTATGCAATGTGGGTAGTAAGTAATAGTGCTTAAGGTACTTTATATAGTGCTTAGTACTAATTTTTGCTAACTATGACCTTTTGGTTTCATTATTACATAGTAGGCCTTCAATAAATAGTAAATAAAGAATGGAATAAATGAAAGAACAAGCTGGGCATGGTGGCTCACGCTTGTAATCCTAGCACTCAGGAGGCTGAGGCAGGAGGATAGGTACAAGTTCGAGACCAGCCTGGGCTACAAAAGTGAGCTCAAGGCCAGCCTCAACTGCATAGCGAGACCCTGCCTCAAAAAGACAAAAAAAAAAAAAAAAAAAAAAAAAAAAAAAAAAAAAAAAAAAAAAAAAAAAAAAAAAAAGAACAAGCTCCTAACCAAAGGAATAACAGGGACTAAGGCAGCCCTTTAGTTCTGTCATAGTTCAAAGTCAGGTTATTGTCCAGACTACTTAAACTTTGAGAGTGCATGGATGGAGAGTATGATTCAGTACAAAGTTCAGCAACAAAAGTTCTATACAATTGGTTTTTAGAGCTCAGTCATGCCCAGGACTATTTTGCAAAGGTTATACTTGTCAAGAACAAGGAGAGCAGAGAGACTCAGACCTTGCACATGGTGGGAAAGACAGTTTTCTCTTTTTAGAAAACAAATAATGCGAGGTAGAGAAGGAAGGGAATGAATGAATGAAGATGTTAGAAAGGATGAGGGGAATGCATGTGTGGCCTGTTTTAATTTGACTGTCGGGGTTTTATTTCCTTTTTTTTTTTTTAAACAACACAAGCAATGCTCCTTATCTCATGACATGGGTAAACTTCATTTACTTTATCAGTTATATCGAATAAAAACTCAGAAGTTGGCTACGTGCTGTAGTTCATTGCTCACTGGCATGCCAAAGTCCATACTACCGTCCGCTTCATCTTTTGAACTCCTAATCTCCAACTTAAGTGACAAAAATACATATTTAAAGGACATCCATTTTGGTGATGATACTTCTATTCTCACCATTGTGTTTGTGCAATTTCATACTCAAATGACATAAAACACAACGCAACATTACGTTTCAAGTATATTTAAATATATATACACACATAGCTGTGGCAACTGCTATATGAATATATAATAAAAATAAAATAAAAGCACCAAACATATCATGAAGTAAGGTCGATGTGTTGTCTATTGCCTCAGATCCATAAAGTACATGCTAAGGATGAATTAAATTTGGAATTTATTTTGGTCCAAATATATTTGAAGGCAAATTATTTTTTGATTAATTTCAGTGCAAACAGTCTCAAACAACCTGCCCATTGCTAGGGTCACTCAAATTTGCTTCTTATTCCAGTGACATGGCTTTTCAAAGGGTTTTTAGGTAACAAAACCTACCTTAAAACCAAAGAGTCCCTTGCTATTTATTTAGAGAAAAGTGATTCCCTTAAAACTGATGTAAACAACAAAGGTTATTCCCTTGGGTCTGGAAAGAGCCTGAGTTTTTACAGACTTGGCCACACACAACCAAGACCCAGAATCAATAGATTAACTCCACAGAGGCTCACTCCAGGGGCCATGGTTTATAGTGGAGTCTCCAGCTTGCAAAAACTGCAACTACTTACATAAATAACTCATAAAAGGGGCTGGATGGCAAAGAGAAAGTTATAATGCATATCATAATATAAGGGTGATAAATAGCCAAGACTTACTGAGAATTTGTAATCTGGATATAGTACAGAAATTTTACATGGTTATTTAATATATAAGCAAGAAATATTATCCCTTTTGTATAACTCAGGGAACTAAGGGTTGGTTTGGAGTAGTGAATTGTCTAAGGTAGCTCATAGGTGGGAGAGACAGAATATAAATCCAATGCTATGACATACAGAAATAGAACTCTCGTGTCCAACCTTGTCTGATTTTCAACAGAAAGAGGCAAATTTAGAAGAGATGGACTTAGATCTTAAATAAGCAATTACAAAGCATGGAAAAATCAATATATAATTAAGAAAGAAAATCTCCACTTTCTGAGACCCCTGTAGGCTTTGGAAAGAATGGAACAACAGCCCACTTCTAAGATCCTGGGAAACATACAAACCAAGTAGGTCATAAAGGCTATTTCCATCTATTTTGACTCTTAAAACCACTGAGACCCAGATTAGGCTTGAGGACTAACTGTAGCCATATTCAGAGCATTAGGGGTGAAAAGAGAGCCATAAATACATAGGCAAGAGATGTCCCTCAAGCCTGGCAGCTAGGGAAACAGGGCTTCCTAGAATACGGAGGCAAAGCACTTCCAAAAACAATGAGAGTACTGTCAAGCTAAGGCCAATTCAAGAGGGGGAGGAATTTCTGCAACTCTGTTGATAATGGGAAACACACATGAAATGGGTGATGGGGGAGAACCCAGACATGATATTTTAATAACTATTGAAACTTTACCTTAAAACTCCAATCAGCAGAACTTTTGGAAATTCATATTATTTGTATTAGGTGTAGCTTAGGCAGGAATGAAGAAAGGGACCAAGTCACTGCCTTTGTCTTCGTATGCAGAGTGGCAGTCTATAATGCCATGATGTTAAGAAACTATCAAAACCAAAGAGAAGCCCTGAGGTGCTCTTCTATATTGTTTTCCTCTAACAGCGAAAAAGTCACAGGGCAAAGGACACTTGTCAAGGAGCTTGGCGCTTCGACTTTAGGCACTCAATTCTTCAGACATGATGGCTTATGTCAAAAGACACAAGATGAACTTATGATCCAAAAACTACAGTAGCTCATTGCCACACAGTCATGGGAAACTAGAATGATGCTAAAGGATGGGAGTAAATATATATTAAAGTTCAAAAAGTAGGGAAAAAGTATACTAGAAAGTAAACTCAGCGGGATACTGTTATGGAATAAAAAAAGAGGACAAATTCAAATGCATGAAGAGTGGCATTTGGTGTCACCATATTCACTGTCACTCATTGAGAGACTAGGGAAGAACCTCACTGCTTCTACTTCACCATTCACTGAAGAGAAGACACTAAAAGGTTGGTAACTCCATCTCCCAAGGTTTGAGGGAGACTCACCTAACATAATGGTTGCTTGTGAAAATGGTTGGAAAACTGAAGCTCTAAAAGCTTCCATGGCTCTTATTTTCTATCCATTAACCAAATAAAGACAAAAATGCAACTAACACAAAATGGAAATGATATAACTGAGTAAGAGAATGGGATGAATACTACAGGCAAATGAAAGGGCATAAGACCTCTCATTTGCACAAGCAATGTGATAAAACCAAAAGGGACAGAAAAAACAGGTGCATGCTTTCATTAATGTAAAACACTTTGATGGCACAGACGTAAGAAAGTAGAAAGGTCTAACCATACTGAACTTTGGCAGTTTTGCTTTATCACAATCTATATATGAATCACCAATATGATTGTAAGGCTAACAAGGAATCCAAGCATGGGATGCACTAACAGAAATACATACCAGTAGAACACAGAAAAATGGGAAATATACCTGTATAGTTGCTGCCTCAGTGTATTAAGTATTTGCGGCTTGCCTTAGATACACTAGGGATGAATAGAGTATTATGAGCTGACTTAGAATCCTAGTGACTACCAACAACGTATTTTCAGCAGAAGAAAATTGTTCAAAAGTTATGCACAGTTAATTTACAAATAGGTTTGCAACCCAAGTGATGAACACAGTGTGGGGAGGGACAGAACAGTGGAAGTACCAGGACGTGAGGGTGGATCTCCCATCATCCTCTTCTATAGAGCAAGCCTCTCATTGCACAGGAGGTGCTTGCCCTCTCAATGATGATTTAAAAAGATGGAGGTAAATTAACATATTGATTTCCCAGCACTCTGAAGGCCAAAGGCAGCACACACTCAGTCATGTTTCAGATGATGGAATGTGAAATTAAATTAAAGGATGCATCTGTGCTCACTCCCTAATTGCCAGCACAGCGCATGGCTCAGAAGAACACAAAGAGAGGAGGAAATGGGAGGATGAGACAGAGGCAAGGGGAGTGCTTTCGAGAGCCTAAAAGCAAACCCCACAAGCCTAAATGCATGATGGGCACTTGAGCGTATTTTTTTTTTTTTTTAACGCGCAGATTAAAGTATACATTTTCTGTTAAGTAAGTCTCCATAATTTAAAATACAATCAAGGACAGTCATGAGTTGGCAACTTTGACAACACAGAAGTTTCAGAACAATTCCTCTGAAAACATCCCACATATCTAAAAACACTACTCAGTTAAGAGAATTTAATAACTAGATTTATTTCTTAAAAATCATTACCTTCTTTAGGTATCGAATTTTAGGCTTTAAAGCTGTTTCTGAAGCCTCAAGTTAGCTTTAATCTTTTTAATTGGTCGTAGGATGTATTCTATTAAAAAATAGATGACTAAATGAAAAATTTCAAGTTATCTGTGATTTCTGAACTCAACCAATAATAAACAAGCCCCAAGTGGTGCAATTATCCTCCATTGGATAAATAGTTTAGAATATATAGGTTTAGTAGTAAATATTTGTAAACTTATATAATTGAGCTCCTCTGGCACAAATAAATAACAAGAACTGTTTTTTGTTTTTCTCCTATTCTGTTCTGTAGAAAATTGATATTCTATGAAATATTGATGTTATGCGAGAAAAGAATAGTTTTCTGCGGCCCAATCAAACTGAGAACCACTGAGCTTCTCAAAGTCCTTAATACGCTTAGGTACATGGGAGGAAGGCACAGGACAGCATCTGCAAAGGGGAACGGTTGTTATCATCTCCATGGACGCACGTGTGCTGGGAACATTCCTCTGTCCAAATCCATTCTGAAATCACATTTGAAGAGTCTCAAAACTAAGGGATGGCATAGACTCTGGCCTAGTGACCTCGGCAGCAAGATGACCATGACAACAGAGGAGAAACTGCTGCTCAGTTCCAAGATGCCAACCTAGATAAAACCAGATTAAGCTGGGAGGACCTGGCATGTATGTTTATGCCGTCTCCTACATCGGTGTCCAAATCATTCCTATAAGATTTTGGTATAGCTTCAGAAATGCTTACTTTGAGTATTAGAAATAAAATTGACTGTTTCCATTCTGATTGTTACAGATGGAACACATACTTGGTTTCAGCTAGCAATCAAGACCATGTAATTCAATACATCAAAGAGTTTCACTGACAGTTACTGCTGTCATTTTAATTATTAAATTGATAAGACAAAATTATCTAGCATAATTCAAAAAGAATTAAGTAATTTGCTCAATAATTGGCAAAAATATAATACTGACTTATAATACATTAAGCAAAGCTCTGTTCATTGATTAAGATATGTAAAACAGAACAGCTTGGAGCTTGAGAAGCTCAGAAAAAAAGATGAGATGTAAGAACATGGACAATTTAAATATCATGAGCATATCTTACGGAAGACGTGCAGTGCAAAGCCATTTGGGAACACTGAGAACAGGAAGAGTGGCGCAGAGTCTACAGTGCTCTACAACTAGAGCCAGAGAACGACTGCTGAAAACCAATGCCAACATGAGAGCCTACTAGATAGGCAAAAATAATATTGTTCATTAATTGCTATGGTGATGACAGGGGCAAAAGACACATGTATATTGTGTACAGATATGTAAAGCTATGCAACAACCTGAAATGATCCTATCTCTGTGTGTATGTATATATATATGAAGGCCCAAAAATACACGACGTCTCATTTTCAAAATGAGCATAGACCCACAACAATCTAAGTACCTGTCTCAAGCAGAGAATAGTAAATCATGGAATAGCCACACATGAAATGCTTTCTAGTTGCTAATAAAAACACAACTGGCCTCTCCCAAATAATAAACACTTGGAACAAAGCTAGACTGCATCAGAAAACACTGTAAAAGCAAAGTACACACTAAACTTTTAAGGACTATATCACAGAAAATGAAAAGATCTATTGGTAATTTTCCATTTGTTCCATGTTGAGGTTACATTATTTATGATACATACTATTTGTCTAATAAAGTGTGCCTTCAAAATTAATTTCACTATTTCTTTTGACTTTTTGCAGTGTGGCCCTCATTTAATATGAGAGCATAGGTGTGGCTTGAATTCATGGTTCTTTCCGTATTTCTATTAGACACATTTCTCTTAGTGCTGCTCTCCCTTTAGAATGATGGAGATGTTGAGCTCAGACAGAGATACTTGGAATAAAACTCAAGTTTTACTTTTAGCTTTTTTGAACCTTTGTCTCGATTTCTACTAAAATGGAGCTAGAATCACCTTCACTGTAGGAACATGTATAAATTAAATGAAGCGAATATAGTGAAGATTCTGGGGAGACAAAGGTAGAAAGTGCAATGTTTGATATAGTACTGGAATTGTTCCCCAGGGAAACAGTTCATAAAGCTGGTATGAACCTAGGATTGCTGCCACCAACCAGTGTAGCAATATTTTTTAGTTATGTTTGTGCAGATTCTATCACCTGTGAAAAAGGAAAACAAAGTAAAGATAAAACTTGCAACAAACACATAAGTAAAAGAATAAAGGGCTGAATTACCAGTACAGAGTTGGAGACATTTCTATCTATGACAGCATGTTGTTTTAGGTAGTTTTTTTTTTTATATATATTCAGCCATTACAAAATTGTTCCACAGAGAAAACTTGAGAAGAACAGCAAAGAGAAATAAGATTTCATGAGAAACTAGAGCCTGGCCCAACTTAGTCTAGGTATGACAGGTGATCAAGTCGTGGGGGAACTGGTGAACTAAATCTCATCTCCAGCCAGAGTCAGCTTGAGAACATGAAAACGTGCATTATCTAAGAGGAACTCTACCTGAAGTGTGATGGCATCAGCTGACCACACAATTTCAAAAGTATCTTTCTAAACAGAGGAATTCTGAGGAGAAGAAACCAGAAAACCTCTTTGATCAAAATGAAGTGCTATACTTGAAGAAAATGGCTTTCATATATATAATTTTGAGCTGGAGAGAGAAATCATATTTAAGTTGCCCAAGGATGATTTGTCTTTTGTCCTCCAGGTCAATATAGTTTTCAAATTAAGTTGGACTGAACCATCTGTGTGGAGGACCATCTGGAGGAATCTCCTTGAAAGAAGAGCAATTATATCCATTTTGGCTGCACTTGGCCCTGTTTCCATGCACTGATACGCACAGAGCTGGCTAAGACTTTTCCTTATCCCTTCAATTGGCCTTAAGCAGTACAGTCCAGCTGAGGGTCTGGTGTGTCACTTTTCAAAAAAGGCCACAGGTCAGTGTTTCTCCACTTCTGTAGCTCCCAAATAAAACATGTGTGAGCTGGGCAGGATGCAGCCCTGTGCTCCACACCGTTGGCTAGGATGGGGCCTTAAGATAACAGCCTATGACCTTCCAGGGCATGAAAGATGGATTACACATCAGAGCTGAAGCGCTGACCCTAAGATATTACATATTACCTCAAATGTGTTCCTCAGACTATTCTTTCTGCATACCCTTCTCCTTCCATATTACAGAGATGACTTAAAGCTTCCTTCCTATCCCAGCTTATAGCACTCATCTTTAAACTACTCCCTTTTTTGCAAATCAATAAAACCCAGGTTAGGCACTGGTTTGAGGCCTTTGTTCCATTTATCCATCATAGCAGTTGGACGTAGGACCCCAGGGGTCCCCACAACTACAAATATACCTTAGCACCTTTATTCTTGCCATGGGTTCCACTAGAAGTGGTAGGTTGGAATTAACTTACTGGAATTCAAGTAACTTTTCTATGGGATTAAAAAATATGAACTTCCTGGGCTCAGATGAGGACCAGAAGGACTTTCTATAATCTTACAAGCCATAGGACATCCAGGGGAATAAGAACCTCTTAAAAATAAAAACCTTGTGTAATCCAGTAGTGTAGTATTTGTTTCAGTGGCTGAATATATCTTAATGGCTACAGAAAGGATTTAGTTCTTTATTCAAAGACCATAAAGGGGACACTTGAAATCTTCAGTTACACTTTACTGCACTTTATGAAGGAAGTTTTATGTTTAATATTTGTGATTCTGTGGATATAAAAGGCCCCTTAGGCATATTACTCACAAATGTCACAGATTTACAGTTTCAGGGGATGTTAGAGTTCGAAAGGCTTTTTCAGTAAACTGAGGTCCAAAAGAAAAATTAGTTCAAAGATCATTAAAGTTTTCATAAAATCAGGAAACTTGAATTTGGTATTCACTTTTCATTAATGCTTTTATCCATTCATTTGATCTACTAACATCTCCTATGTGCAGGGCCCTTGAACTACAGTGTTTAAGAAGGCAGACAAAACTTATTATTTGTTGCACGGGAAACAATAAACAAACAAGTAGAGAACACTTGAAATGATGAATACAATGGTAAACAGAAGGAGGAATGATGGTGGAGAATGACTGGAAACCACAACAGACAGGGAAGACAAAACCTTTACAATACTTATATAACAATAAGTTGTCATCCGGGCAGAAGCCCTAAGGTAAACTTAGTCAAGCAACAAACAGATAACTGTGGGGAGTAAACAGGACACCAGGAAGATGTGGGGGATGAGGGCTAAGAGCAAGGCAGGAGAAAAGGAAAGCCAGGTTAGTATGCTGAGCTGTAAAAGGCTCAAGTCAACAGCTTCCGACAAGGCCAGTTCTGTTGACAACCCACTACTATTAGGGAATATTGGACTATATATACAACTACCTTATCTTAGCTCAATGAGAAGAAATATTTGTACCAACAGTGTTTAGAAAAGTTACCATGTCTGCATCTTATACCCTGAAGACAATATGCACTGTATTAATTGTTGAGGCTGTCCTACTAATGTGTTTTGAAATTGTTTCATTGTTCTTATTAAAGTAATAAAATTATGAAGAAAAAGAAAACCTGAGAAAAGGAGTGCTGTAGGCAAAGCATTAGGTTTGATTCTGACTGAAGCGGCATCTAGCTGGAAGGTTTTAGGTAGCAGGTACAGGAACCAGTGAACCAATTCACATTTTTAGAAAGCATATTCTGGCGAATTAGGATATGATAGTGGTGGCAGTGGCAGCATAATTTTGGGTCTTGCAACCCTCCCAGGTGAAAACAGAGCGAGGTATTAAAAACTCCCTGGAAGGGCTGGCCAGATAGCTCAGGGAACTAAAGAGCCTGCTTAGGCAGAGCACAGCAGCCTGGGTTCTATCCCTGGCACGCCTATTGGTCCTGCCCCCCTCAGGGCATGCTAAGACTTCAATTGCGACTGAGTATGGTGGCATGCACCTGTAATCCCAGAGCTTGGGAGACTGAAAACAAGAGAATCACTATGAATCCAATCTATGTAGTGAGACCCTGTCCTAAATACATTTAAAAGACAAACAAACAAACAAATACCCTGGAGAGCATGTACATCAACTTGGAGACAATGTGTCTTTTTTTTTGGTTTTTTTTTTTGGTCTTTTTGAGACCATAGGGTCTTGCTATACAGACAATGTGTCTTACAAACTCTACAAACTCCAAACTGTAGGCAGGCAAGATCAAGCCACCAAAAATAACAACATCAAAGTCTGTGCAAAAGAAGAGATGTTTGATTGATCTAAAAACAGAAGAATCCCCAAATGATAGAGATTTACTACAGAGTGTTGATTGGTGAAGCCAAAAGCTGGTGAGTGCTCATAGCAAAACCCAAAGAACATGGAACAGCCTCACCCCTGTGAACCTCAACCATGACTCCACACTAGAAAAGGATCCTACTATGTGGAGTGGAGTCATATTGAACAGGACAGGAATAATAGCAGGGAGGCATATTTTCAAATCTACACCTGCAATATCTCCCATTCTCCACGTTCTTTTTCATAATGTGACCTGAAACTGACCCCGCTGAGTGTTCTATGTAGTCATTACTTGAGTCCAGGCAGAATTCTGTGATTTGCTCGACATGTTGTGATAAAAGTGATTTTATGTGCCAGATCCTAAAAATGCCATGCATCTCAACCTTGCCCTCTTGGAACGCTCCCTCTTAGAACCCAGCTGCTCTGTGGTGAGGAAGCCAAAATAGGCCAGGAAGAAATGCTGCTTGTAGGTATTTTAGTTGACAGTTGCGCGAGGTCCAAGCCAACAGCAAGCTGGGACCCAGCAGCAGGAAGCAGACGACCTATTCTGCTTGCTCCATTTAAACTGCTGTCCCACTGAGTGTGAGCACATGATAAAATGGTCATTATTCACTAATGGAGTCTATGGTGGCTTATTATTCAGCAACCCCATAGCAAAATTTATAAGGAATGTTTATTGTACAAGTCATCTATGTTTTCAATAAATTATAAAAGAAAGCTAATACCAATGCAAGCTTATACCTTCTAAAAATTATAGTTTAATTACTAGCGTAGCAAAATCATTTTTTATTGTTGTCCTGGATGGCATCTATTATGAGCAAAGGCTTCAGAAACCATACTGAGGAAGCCTCCTCCAGATGAAAGGAAGCATCTAAATTCATTTATTTTTTTGGCTTCCCCTCCTTGTCCTAAAAAGAAAATTCTTTATAAATAGTGAAAACAGGAAAAGTAGGACAAACTCATTATTTATCATCCAAACTAGACCAATTTTTCAAAACAGCTTGATTGACACATAGTCCTCGTGTACCATAAAATTTGAGCACATATAATATGTAATTTAGTATTTTCTTATGATAATTATAGGGTTCTATAACTATTAGGCCAACCTAATTTTAATTAATTAATTTTTTAAAATGTACTTGGTTATTACAGGATCTCACACAATGCAGCTCAGACTCATGGTGATCCTCCTGTTTTAAGCCTCTGCAGCCCTGGGATTACAGGTATGTACCACTATGCTGAGACTCTGTGGCTGGCTCAGTACACCATAGGGTGTTGGGGCTGGTACAGCATGTGGTGCCAGGGATGGAACACTGGTCCCTGAGCTTGCCTAAGCTTGCTGAGTAGGCATTTTAGTCTGATGAGCGATCTCGCTATCCCTGCAATCTAATTTTAGAGCATTTTCATTGCCCTCTCACTTGGGAAAATATTTTTAATGAAAGGGACATTAATAATAATTATGCAAGAAAAACAGGCATAGATTTAGTAGATCTAGGGTCTATGCTGGGCAAACTAAAGGAAATTATCACCTATGATAGAAAAACAAGAGTTTGGGAAAAACCTCTATCATTCAAAATTGGAGACTGGAGAATAATGGTTTTAAGATAATCAGAAATAGAACACTTGCCCCTTCCTAGAGTTAAGGAAAAGATATATAAATGACTATGACCAGTTCTGAAAACTCTTTGGTACTATCTAAGTTGAGCATGTGTACACACTATGGCCCTGAAATTTCATTTCAAGGCGTATACTCAACACAAACTTCATTGGGTAGTTTCACTTACATAAAATTCAGAAATTTGCAGAGTAATCTCGGATGTTGCCACCACGGTTAGGTTGGTGATTTCTCTCCAGTAAGAGTTAATGTGTTTGGACGTCCTCCCAAGGCCTCATGCAGTCATGCCAAGCTTTGCAGGGGTGACTGGATCTAGAATGTGTGGTGCATGAATCAAAGGTCTGCAATTACTAAATCATCACTGATTTGGTTGGTGTATTTCTGGCTAAGATTAAGGGTGTGAGAGTGTTATGGTTTATGTCTAGTTATCCCCCTAAAGCCTCAGGCAGTCACGGGGAGGGGTCTTCTATAGCCTGAGACTTGACTCATGAGTCACTGGGATCATGTGATTTAGTACTGATCTAGAGTTTGAGACTTGATCCATGATCCCTGGGATTATGTGATTTAAGTACATCTGGGATTATAGGTATAGCCTAAGGTGGATAGGCTAAGGCAGAGAGCCTGATGTAATCTAAAAAGACAGAGAGACAGACTAGCGCTGTTTAGTTGGTTGTCTCTGTCACCATTTTGTTGCTGTTCCACTGCCATGAACTGCTGTCCTCTGCATCGTACCTCTCTGCCTTGGATCCAGCCACACATGGACTGAAACCTCCAGTAACTGTGAGCTAAATAAACCTTTCCTTCCTTCATTTTGGGTGTCGAGTATTTCTCCTAGCAACGAGTAAAAAGTGACTAAGACAGAAGGCTACACCATCCTGCTGCAGGTAGGCTGCATAAAATACAAGGAACAGGAAGAGTGCTGATGTGATTTCCCAGGCCTGCTGTGGACTTTTGCTCCTCTGTGATTCCCCTCTGCCACGCCACCTTCAGAGCCACCTGACTGTGGGTTTAAACTTCTATAAACTGTACTTTAAATGAACCTTCTTTCTTTTAACTTTGGGTATTGAATATATTGTCTCAGCAATGAGAAAAATAACTAAGACAGTAACTGAACAGGTATGATGGGCGTCTTCAAGTGTTCTTCATGTTCTACTTCCTGCCTTGTACTCGGGTGACATAGATGTGTTCACTTTGTGATGACTTCCTTAAGTGTTCCATGTAGAATCTCTACTTTTCTGTATGAATGTTAAGTAAATTTATGGTTGATAACGGGATGATGAGACTGCACTGAGAAAGGATTCCCACGACCATAAACAGAGAGCTAACTTCAAGGGGGCAATTAAGATCCATTAGTGTTGACACAATAGCAAGTACATGTTAATCTCTTCACACTGTTCCCTGGAACTGGAAGTAATGAAATTCCTGAAGAGACAGAGGTGGACAAAAGCAAAGGTTTATACTAAGAGAAGTTTAAATGAAGACTGAAATAATTAATTACCAGGTAGAAATGGTAGGGCATGTGTTAGTTCTTAAATGTTTCTGCTAACCACTTTCTATTTCAGCAATCTAATTAGCCCAAAACTAAATTGCTATTTACTGCTGAAGCTGTGTCTTGACTCATAAACTATCTTTTCCTATTCACAGTAATAGTTAATATTATGGATTACCAAGTAGCAATTTCTTATAATAAGGGCATTAATACTGATCTGATATAATCTCCGCAACAGACAATATGTCTATTCACTCATTTTTATGGCCGGCTCAGCCCGCCCCGAGAGTAGGGTTGGTGCAGCATGTGGTGCTGGGGATTGAACCGTGGTCCCTGAAGCTGCCCAAGCTTTCCCAAGCAGGCGCTTTAGACCACTGAGCCATCCCGCCAGGCCAACAGACAATATGTCCAATAGTTATTTACATTTTATAGAGGGTGTGTCAGTTACTCTTCTCTCATTGCTGGGACAAATACCCAACACCCAAAATGAAGAAAGGAAAAGTTTATTCAGCTCATGGTTACTGGAGGATTCAGTCCATCCTTGGCTGGCTCCACAGTGAACTGGCACATGGCAGAGAGCAGCAGTTCATGGTGGTGGAACAATTGCAACAGAGGCAACAGAGGGAGTCTGTTTCTCTCTGTCTCTCTTATGTTATGTTCAGGTTGTCTACCTCAGGATATCTGCCTTAAACTACACCCATAATCCCAGCAGTACTAAGACACATAATCCCAGTGGATCATCAGTTAGTCTCAAACTATAAAATCCCAGCCCCATGACTGCATGAGGCTTTTGGGGGACAACTAGACACAAACCATAACAGAGGAAGAAACTGCAGATAGCTAGAAAAGTTAGTATACTTTGACAAGGTTAAAAATCAATTAAGGGGCCCGGCGAGATGGCTCAGTGGTCTAAAGCGCCTGCTTGGGAAAGCTTGGGCGGCTTCAGGGACCGCAGTTCGATCCCCGGCACCACATGCTGCGCCAGCCCTGCCCTCAGGGAGCGGGCTGAGCCAGCCATAAAAATGAGTGAATAAGCAAATAAAGCTTATGAAACAAGAAAAACATAAATAAATTAAAAAAAAATTCTTAAAAAAAAATCAATTAAGCAGAGGTGCCAGGATTTGTATTCATTTTTATTCTAGAAGAGTCAAATATTTTTAACTAAGCAGCAATACAGCTTCCTTGGATTGGTGGCATGTTGCTATATTTCCATGCTGAATATCTTAATCATTGTACTGTCAAGGAGAAAAATAAGCAAATAGTGTATTTTTAGATTATAAAGCAATAGTTCACACTTATTCATATGTAAGGAAAGCCCATTCATTAGCCCAAGGCCATCTTCAATAGTCCCTGTATTTTCCTTTTAGCAGCAATTGATCAGTGAAGGAGAAGCCTAAGAATAATTCAACACTCAGAGAAATGACCTTGCAAACAGTATCCGTTTTACTGACTCACCTTTATTTGCTTGGTAAAATTCTTGACAACCCAATAAGCAGGGTTAAAGATTTGTGGCCAGCTCAATTTCAGTTCTCTTAACTATCAGTGAATATTTAAGATTAAGTTCTACAAGAAAAATCTAAGTAAAAACTCATACTTTAAATGCTGGAAAATGCTATTTCGAGTCCAATATAAATATCAGGAAATGTACCACAGTAAAGAATAGTTGATTTGGCAAAATAACCTGCTTCAGGATTTTATTTTCTTCATGTTCTTTCTAAATGCCTAATCCACAGTAGTACAGAGATAGTTTAGGATGTACAGATTCATTCATTATGCATTATAAACTGCATTTCCTTTTAATTCACTCATGTTTCAAATCTATCAGAGTTAAGAGAATATTAGAACCAAAATAGTATTTACTTTCCATACAGGTGTCATAATTGTGAACTTGCCATAGAAATAGAGATAGAGGGACAAGGAGGTAAAGAGAAAGTCAGTCCATAATATCCAAAATTGTCAAGGGGCAATACTGGTCAACATTTCTCCTAATTTCTTTTTAAGGACGTAGGTAGCTATGTAACACTATAAGTGCACATGATAGTTTCCTTCATTTATAACCCCAAACAATAAATATTCTGCCTATTTTTACTCCTGTGGCAAATGTCACTTGGTGACAAGCAACCTGCTTTCCTAGCAAAAGTAGATTTCTCTTACCTCATACTCTTCCCCAATAACAGTGATCATCTAGGATATGCAAGGCACTGTCCCAGCCACAGTAAATACATCATGTCATCTTTTAACATCCGAACACTTTGAGAGAGGTACTGTTATTTTATTCTAGTTTTAGGTATGTGGATGCTGACACTAAGAAATGAAGTCGTCCCACTGCAAGAGGCTGAGGTCACATTCAAAGCCTGCTTCATTTTCCTCCAGAGTCCATGCACATAATGAGAACACCATTGAGAAAGATTCCACTTGTTGATCATAGCTACCCCATACTAGATGAACTGCATTCATCATGGTTTCCTAACCTAGCAGCACTGATAGTGGCGACATAAATTACATGTTTTTGGTTTCAGAAAGAAAAGAGGTCTCCTACTTATTGGTGTCACCCTTGCTGCCTAAAGCTACACAAAGTGCATTGCTACGCTGTGTACAGCATCATCAGTATACCTCCAGCTTCCCCTCTGACACTTCTCTGTGACTCACTCCTTTTGGCTGATGTGAATGCCTTTTGCTCTCTTAGCCAGGCTGTGTGCTTCTCACCCATGGCCAGCCACCCTTCTCGGGCAGACCCTACCCCTGTCTAAAACACAGTGTGTTTCTAGTGTGGCTGGACCAGCACAGTGTACAGTAGGACACTCCCTACCTTCCAAGTTCCGGATCTCTTTATGAACATGACTGAAGCCTGATTTTCAAACCAATTTTATATACTCATTAATGTGTAACTATTTAACATTCTACTAAATAGGGACAGACTTCCAAATCTATCTAAGAAGCTGGACATAAAAAAAAGCAGAAGAAAATCTACAAATGGTTGAAAGAGTGAGGTTGAAGAGATGGAAACATTTCTTGCAATAATCTATATCTATATACATTCCCCATATCAAGGCATTCATATTTACACAGAATATTCTTTTAAAAATTTAGCAAAGTGACGTAACTTGCTCTCCCATTCTGCCTAAATCCCACTATTTCAGGTTTCATTGGGAATAATAAGCAAAACCAAAGAAAAACAAAACACAGAATTTAATTATAAAGACCTATATTACCAGGTAATCACACACATTATGTGAGCTGTAAAAAGAAAGCTATTTTGTTCAGGGACTACTACTAAGTCATTCTTGGCACAGTGTTTTTGTCTGGGTTATAAGTTAAGAAAATAAGGCAGAATTTAGGGATGAAGGTAAAGGCTGAAAGTCAAAATCCATCCTCAGGGATGGATGTGATGAACATAAGCAGATGGAGCGAAGATAGAGGACTTGGAACTGCCACAGTGGTCAAACCTGACACATGGGGTATTTTGCTGTCGGCAGACCCTGAGGGACCAGCGAAGCAGCCTTGTGGCAATTAGAAGGCAGTAGCAGGGCCATGAACAGTTTCAGGAAGTAAATTCTCCTACAGAGCCACTCCACCACGGGCTGCTTAAGCTGCTGCTTTCTTCTCTCTGACCCAAATGCAGCTATCAATTCTCTCTTATCCTATCCTTCAAAAGTGTTCTGGTATTCTCAGCCTTCCCAGGGGTTCACACAATGTCTAATGAGGATGAATATTGCTTGAACAGCCTCTCCACAAAATATCTTATTGGAAAAGTACTGCAGTTGGGAGAATGTGGAGAGTCTCCCGACATACAAACTCCGGAAAATCCTCTTTGGCACCCATAAAGGAAGAGCCAAGAAGCACCCGGTGGAGGATGAATCTAAGGCCACAAAGACCCAAAGGGCCAGAAGCCAAAGCAAGGTCTGACAAATGTCTTCTGCTTTTGCAGTCAACCTCATACGATGTAACTGAATCACAAAAGCAGTCTAATAATTCATTTTTCCCTGAGAATGAGCCATTGTGACCACCCCCAGTGGATTCTTTTAGATACTTAGAAGTGGAAGAAAAAAGCAACAAAACAGATGAGCTACTACTATAAAACTGTGGTTGCACCTTGTTCAATTTAATTTTACGCCTGAGTGACCTTGATGCCTAGTATTTGACCCCTAAGTAACCCCAGCTGATCCCAATTACTATCTGTGTACACATTTGTGTTTTCTGTAAGTCAACACAGTAATAAAATTGTTTTCTGGGTGAAGCTCTAGACAAGTGGCTGGATTTAGTCCTAAGTATACATTCCACTAACAAAGGTGACATGAAGGGTTTCTAAGACATTCTGCTTCCATACAACATACTTACATTACCAAGCCGTGAGTTACCTTTTTATTGGTTTTAAGCTATTGTTTATATGTCTCTTTTGTTGCCAGGAATGGTTGTTCTCACCATTCCTGACAACTAAACAAGATATGCCATTTTGTGCATCTTTAGGTCCACATCTGCTATGCTCTAAATGTTTGTTCCCTGCTCTATAAGAAGATGATATGATAAAATTTAACCCACAAGGCAATAGCATTAAAAAGTAAGGCTGGGGTGGCAGGGCTTAAATCCTGACAGTGGAGTTCTGAAGAACAGGATGCACGTTGTCCCAGATACTCTTAGCAGCAGTCCAAGGTGAGGATACACTGCGGGTACTTTCCTCAACTGATACCAAACTCACCGGCACCTTGAATCCTTGGTTTCCCAAACTTCTGAACAGTGAGCAATCAATTTCTATTGTTTTTAACCTAGTGAATTTGCAAGACTATGTTGTAAGAGCCTAAATGAACTAAAAGAACTGCAAATATAGTAAACAGAATGAAATAGAATAGGTAGATGGAGGGAAGAAGAAAGACAGGTGCAGTAGCTCATGGTGGTCAGCCAATAATTATTTATTGAGATGATAGCACAATGATTTTTCCTTCTTACTCTTTCAGCCTATGCAATTGAAACATCTGCACTTGTCCCTATTTCCCAGGTTCCTCGGCTAAGTATGGTGCCCAGACTGATCAATTGGGTCATTGCATTACTCCTTGGCCATCAGGACCATCATGAAGTATAGATTGGTAGAATCTATTGAACACTAGTTAGGATGCAGAGATGAGTGTCAGAGGAGAAAAAAAAAAAAAAAAAAAAGTTCTGCTCAACCTAGTGTCCCCAAATCCCTGAGGCTCTTTTATTAATTTGTTTTGTGCCAAAATCAGTTTGATTTTACTTTCTACAGCTTTCCCCTTAAAAGTCTTGAGAAGGCAGAGGTTAGTGTTTTGGGATTTTAATTATTTTGATTTGCTCTAGTTAAGCCATGATGTTTATTATGAATATGGCAGGCAGTCTTAGAGAGCCCAATGACTCAGGCCTCTTCAGTGTTCACAAGCTGGTATAACTCACTCTATACGCTTGCTTATAGGCTGCCTGAACCTCACGGCAGTCTTCTAATGAAGGAGAGCCAGGAGGTTTGGCTTGCTAGCTCTAAGATGTACTTTTGAGGGGGTGGCTTTTGCCCCATCTGCCCTTCTACTTCGTATCTGGTCCACCTGCGGTACAACAGCTGCAGTGTTCAGATGCTCCACAGAAAGTTCTAGGTGGAAAAAACAAAAACTGATATCTTTGGCTTATGCCTGTAATCCTAGCACTTGGGAGGCTGAGGCAGGAGGATCAGTGCAAGTTTAAGACCAGCCTGGGCTACAAAAGTGGGCTCAAGGCCAGCCTGAACTGCATAGTGAGACCTTGTCTCAAAAAAAAAAAAAAAAAATGTACACATATATCTGGTAATCTAAACAACTAATCTGAAGACAACAATATGAAATACAACAAACTCCAAATCTATCCTCATTTTATTCTTGTTAGTTAAAAAACCTTTTAAATTTTATTTGAAGTTCTGTCATTTTTTTTCTTTTATATTACTATTCTGTAGTCTCTTTAAAAAACAAAAAATTAAAACTAATTTAGGTTACATATGGCACTTCTTATATTTTCAAATGAACTACCATGGAACAAAATAAATTAAGCTTAATGTTTAAAACAAAAAAAAACTGCTATCTTCAGCAAATAGCCTATGGCGATGGTGATGGGGATTTCCCCCCACTCCAACCTAAAAGATATCTGTAAGTTAAGCCTATACTTTGATCACGATCATCTAAGAGGCTGGGAGCCCAAAGACCCAGCTAAATTACACTGAAATTTCAGATCTATAGAACCTATTGGATAAGAAATGTTATTTTTCAGCCAGTAAATTTAGGAATAGCTTGTCATGTAACAATAGACACGTAATAAAGCTGATTAACAATAAAATACTCATCCTCTGTCTCTTTACGTTTCCCAAGATAACTCTCAGTTTATGTATTTATATGATTTACAAATGCCATTTTAATATAATGAATTTTTCAGCATAATTGTATTAGGTGAATAAAATATGACATTTGAGTAGGAAGAATCTTTAAATGAATGATTGAACTGAAACTCCATTGAAGCTTATACCAACGTATTTTACAAATATATATACATTGAGTACCTACTATGTTCCAAGAATAAGTAAAAGAATTAATTTGCTTCAGAGACCTAAAAATTTACTCAGAAGAGGAGAAATATCTGTAAGATTTAGAAACAGATGAGCCAAGCAGTGTGACGCTTCCCATTAGCTGTGAGATGCATGAGTGTGCCATTTAACTTTTCGATGTTTTTGTTTCTTCAGCAGTAAAATGAGGAATAACAACGCAGCTGATTACTCAGCTTATGGATATAGATACTGATCAACAGATATAGTCTCCAAACAAAAACACAATTACTGCAATGTTTATTACTGATATTATATACAAGCTTTATAGACTTTATAGCTTTATAGACTCGTAGTGATTCTCCTGTTTTCAGCCTCTCAAGCACTGGGATTACAGGCACCTGCTACCACGCTCAGTCTCAATTGCAGTGGCAACATACCCCGGGGGACAGGGCCCACACAGCACACTGGTGACCAAACTCTGGCTGCTGCACTCTGCCTAAGCAGGCACTTTAGTCCTTTGAGCTATTTGGTTGGTCCTCAGGAATAGTTTATAATTCATTTGCTATTTACAAACTTGTGAAGGTTTTCCCCACTAGCTACTCAAATGGGACTGGGGAGATAGCTCAGTAGAATAAGCATTTCAAGCGCAAGGACCTGAGTTTAATCCCTGGTTCTGGAAAGAAAAAAAAAAAAAAAAGTCTTATCTACTCAAATGTGCTTCTTCAACTTGAAATTTGTACCCTAACCATGACTATTTTGATTACTCCTTTAAAAGTCATGCAAACCTCTCATGTTTTCTTGATAATTTATTCTCTGCAATAAAATAGTGTGATTGTTTACAGAAAAATAAAGCAAGGTGACAAAAAACTATGCAAATTCTAGTCATTTCTGTCAATAGGTTGTCACTAAAAAAATTCTATGAGACAAGTTTTCTTTTGGTATTAAATTTAAACAATACATAAAGCTACTCATTAGAGCCAATTAAATGTTCTCATTACTTCTCTTGCCTTTTCTACTGAACTTCCTCTGATATTCTTTGTGAATTGCTAAATCATCATTTTGAGACCACAGGAAACACTTTGTTTTCGATATGCCACTGTACTTCATTATTCTAGCCCAAATAGCAAGCCTGTTAATAAAACTGCACAGGCAGAAGTAATTGATTTCATTTTAGCAAAAATATAACAAAAGTTAACTACTTGGACTGGGCAATCAATGGCTGTTGGATTCTCAACTCCAAGCTAATGATTCCAGCTATACTGATCACGGAGACTCAAGCTGCCCACTTAGCTTCTAATGAACAAGGTCAAATCATAAATTGGAATACTACGACTCTAACTGCACGCTTTACTTCAGAAAAGATAAGTTAGCTTCAAGGCATCACAAACTGCCAAGTGCCTTTCTACTTGGCCTGAGTATTAATATACATATCAAAGTTAAAGACAGATATATCCAGTTCTACTCTAGTTGTCTGCACTTCAGTGTTAAGTAATGTAAAATCAAACATTAAGCTCTAATTACGGGCCAGTTAAGTACAAAAGGAATACAATGATGAAATATAAAGTAAATGAAGTAGTTAAAATATAACTGAAAAACCTTAGAGAATGTAAGGAATGAGGAGTAAATTTGCAGTCCCTAGTCTGTCATATTTTAAGAAGACAATGTCTTTTAACTAAGCAAGAGAAGAAAGGTATAATCAAAGATACTGAGTTCAGTATTGAAAACATTGGAGTATCCAAGTGACAGGTGAAAAGATAGAACTTCAGCCAACTTATGGTATCTAAACCAGAAAGAGGGCTGGGGGGACAGCTTACCAGCATAAGCACCTGCTTGGCAAGCACAAGGTCCCAAGTTCAATGCCCAGTACTGAAAAACAAACAAACAAACAAAAAAACAAAAAGAAAAACTAAAGCACAAGGAACAGCATGACAGGTATTTCCCAGGACAAATATATATATAGAAAAAACCCCAAGGAGTCACTAATACACTCCAGGGAATCCAAAGAGTTAAAGAGAAGAACAGAACAAGGAGACAATCAAAGGGGAAGAAGAAGCAAGGGGTATGCGAGCCTAAAGCCAAGAGAGAAAAGACCCCAAGGCGCCAAGAATGGCCAGATGCCACTTGCTCTGGGAAGATCAGAGCTAAGGAGCATTAGTCAGGAGACCACTGGTGTCTTCGTTGTTTCACTTTCAATGGAATGTCATGTGGCATCCTGGAGGCCAGAAGGCTGCATTCAATCACTGTGTCATGAACTGAGCCAAGTCCCACATAGAGGGACATCAGAATATGAGCTGTACACATGGAATTATTGAACACGAGGAAAGCAAGGTCAAGAGAACACAGAAGCAATCCTTATCTGCAGTTGGCACTGTGCATAGGGAGGGACAGGAGGAGAAAGAAGCTGCCATTTGGGAGCTCTTATTCAGGAACAAGAAAAGAGAGTGACTGCAGATAAAGATAAATGACAGATGACTGATGTTCAGGGTCCAGCTACAGCTGGAACTCCTAAATTTGTCAAGTGGCCAGCCACCATGGTTATACAGTTTTTTTCTTCCAATAATTTCAGTAGCCTGAAAGCAGGAGTGGAGAACACAGATGGTCTCATAGAGCTAAGGTTGAGTGTTGGCAGACAAATGAGGCTGAAGTGTCAGGGAAGGCAAATACTTCAAGGCCCTGGTGATTTATTAGGGAACTAACTGGACACCGAATGAAAGAATATGTCATCAATATGTTGACAGGTGGAGAGGACAGAGGGGAACTGAAGAGCCTAGTGAGTAACACTGGGGTTTGATGGAGGCAAAGAAGTAGGTAACTAGAATACATGCGATTTCTGAGGAGAGAAATGTGACACTAAAGAACCTGATAGTTAAACTTAAGTTACCAAAGCCTTTAACAAAAGCAAAGGAACTGATTCTGCACTTTTAAACAGAATGCGTTTTGCCAATCTGCTTATCTGAATAGCTTAAGAGTTGCTCATTGCATGAACTATCTTCAAGCCGATTAGGATCATTTCCGAGGTTTGTTATCGCGTCGAAATCTAAAAGATCCCTAACACATTAGTAAAGTATAAGTGCCTAATTATCTGAGATAAGTCATAATCCCATACATAGAACACTTGAACAAATCCATGACCCAACTGCACTAACATAACCACATACCCTGAAAGCAAAAGTGTCTTGACCATTGCTTTCAAGAATCACAAAAATATTCACTCAAAATATTTTATGGCAGATAATTTCACTCTTTTTAAGAAATGTTGCCTATCAGTATATTTGATATGTAGGATTTTATTCTACTTGGGGGAAGGAAGAATATGACTTATATGTGGCTTACTTATAGAGCACATAAATTTTTAAAATTACCTCCTGTATCCTTTTCCAATTTTCATGCATTCTGGATTTATTTGAACCCCTGAGAGTACTATGTTTCCATGACAGATTTGTAGCCACATGCACACTTGTGTTCATACAGATGCATTGGTTTTATACTACTTAACTTTTAATAATTTGACTCTTTGTTCTCACAAGCACAAAATGCACTCCTCTTCCAGCATTCAGATGGGCTGGTGGGGCACAGACCCCCTGTTCAGGGCTATAAATTTCTGGATGATAATGAATAAAACTTTGTCAAGGTCTCTACCCTAGCTTTGCAAACCTTGGTGAGATAAAGCAACATGTCTTTCAGTCTGAATATGTTGTGGATTATAGACATTCACTTCTAATTTCAGGTTCAGTAAGAAAACAGTAACAAAGTCACATCAAAAATGTAGGGCACGTTGTTCTGATCAGAGCACAACCAAGTTCAAAGTAACTGCCTGAACAGGACTGAGAAGGAGCTCAATCTCATTACCAAATGGTTAGTCCCGACAGGAGCTGCTTTTGCTGCTGGGTTTCCTTTCAGAGGCGCGGAGCCATGGCCAAGCTGACTTTGGAGTTCACTAAGCTGTCAGGAGGGTCGATGTAGTGAACACAAAGGTCCCTCTGAAGAGTGACACAGGAAGACACACAACTCTGCACCTGTGTGCTGTGATCCAGGCGACATGGCTCTCTGTGCATACAAAAGCTAAATTTATACTCACAAATAACATCTAAAAGATTAGATAATTGGAAACATTAATTAAGCTCCTTGGCCCCAGTTTATCTGGAAAAGAGAGGTAACAATATCTGTCCCATAGAGTTAGGAGAATTAAATGGGATAGTGCGCCTCAAGTGCTTAGCACAGCATGGGGCGTACATTAATCTCTGGAGACCAAGA